>OX235276.1:77872310-78087035 GCA_944472155.2 Trichobilharzia szidati | reverse complement strand
TCATTTGCAATATTGTTTATTTGTTTAATCGGTGTTTGAGGGAGGTAGGAAATTACGGGGTTCTAGTGTTTTTTCTTCGTTGATTACATCTGTGTAAGTTTTGCCAATAATTTGTGTGTTTGTGTGTGCGTGTGCGTTTGTTTGGATCAATAAAATGTGTTATTTCTTGTGTTGTAGTCAAATGAGGAGACGCCGATGCCTTGTCCAAATCTAGACAATCCCTTTGAGGTGCACAATGCGGTGATCAGTGGTCGACATAAAAACCTTTCACGAGGTGATGCTTTACACTCCTATCGGACATTGTTTTGTCGTCGGTGTTTCAAGTATGATTGTTGCCTACATCCGTATAAGTCTACGCCGTCGATGTGGAGCCATCGTTGGCCGGTAAATGGAAAAACGAATGTCGGTTAGTGATAAATTCGATTTTTAAATGTCATTTGAATTACTGCTCCTCTACGGCTAACCAACCACCCTGTCATTGTTCCACCTACCGAAACTCTGTGTGTGTGTACATCACCATTCACAATCTAAGGAAGTGCGTGTTTTCGGTAATCTCTCATCTCAGGATTTATGTTTCCTTAATAAGACGTTAATCCTGGACATTTGAAACTAATGTGGTTAGTAGAATGAAAGTCTCTATGACGAGAAGAGATGGAGAGAAATGCTTACAAGGGATGCAGGGTGCAGGAGTAAGGAATGTTTATGTTTGAATGCAGGTAGGAGAAGGATAGATAGGCTAACGGGTTTGGTCGTTTGAGGGTGCTGGACTTACAAATTGAAGTGTTCTCGTGGAGGCAGTTACATAGGCAGAAAGACTCGTGAAGCTCATGATGGCCTTGTTGAAGGTTGTCAAAGGTGAAACTGGATATTGACACATCTAGTAGGTAAGGTTGAGGAGAAGACTGATACAAATCCAACCTCTACAATTCTATTGAAGGTGTCACTTGAATTCCCTAGATTGGTCCGCCTTGGATTGCTAAGCATAGGTGTAGGGGAGTTACGATTGAGCGTTATCAACCGAAATTCTTTGTTCAGAAGGAGTTTGTTGAATCCCTCTCCCTCCACCGAGTAGAAAGAATCTGCCTCACTAGACACACAACAACAAGCACCAATCACCATCAACGACAGCATATGCATGTGTGTATATATTCAGCATACGTGTCCGACCTGATGATGGTTTCATTTTTATTTTGATAGTCTCCCGTTTACTTTGTGTCACTGAATTTTCTTCTGTGCTACTTAGTTTGTTTCGTCCTCTCATTCGAATATTTTGCTTTAAATGATATGAAAAGAGCTGAGTTTGAGAGTCGTGTATTTATAGATTGGGTATGATTTATGAACGACATGTGAGTGTATGTATATACCGCAGATTCTTTATCTTCGTGAGTGGATCTGTGGTGCTCATTGGTTTAGGGTGTCGACTGTGCACCAACTAACTGGGTGACGGGTTTAAACTATCACTGCATCTACCGAGAGTGGTTCGGGCAACAGTAGGTGTTACTATCACTGCCCCTCAGACATACGCGCGCACACACACACATGCCATAGGTGTGTTGTGGCTCCTCGTCGCCTTCATAGGGATTTGCAAGTTGTTATTTGGGTGACTGTATTTGTCAATAGTGAATATGAAATGGCTGACTGGGAAAGATAGATAGATAATTAAGCAAGAATGAATTCTGTCAACGTACACGGTAATGAAGAACCTATCGGCCAAGAAGTATGCAGAGGGAAATGGGGACAGATGGATTGGACATAGTCGGAGGAGATGTTTGATTGATGTTACAGATGAAGCATGCTCTCGGGTGGAACTGGAATGGATGAAACGGGAGGTGAGCAACTAGTAAGGTGGGATGTTCGTCCGAAGGTGAGATGGATGGAGGAGATGGTTTGAGGTGTGGATGCAATGAAAGCTGATGGAGATTGGTAGTGGGGTTAGTGAGCTGATAGAAGAGGATTAGAGAGAATGAGAGTGAAATAGAGTTGTGCACGGGATGGGTAAACGTCTGTGTTCCACTCGTGAAGAACCGAGGGGATAATAGTTATAATGAAATTGATGCAAACCGCAACAAAAAACCGCAGTGTCAATATATCTCAACATATCTGCAGCGGACATATGCCTACCGGATAAATGCCATGAAATTGTTGTGGAGTGAGAAGGAGTGACCAGTGGGATACGATACGCCTGCCATTTTAGGGTTAGATGGATGGATAGTCGCCGATGGCATTAGTTGAGGATAAAGCTGTGTAAGGGTAATTGACAGGTCGTTGAACTCCGACTCAGTCAGTGAGAGTGTTTATCGGAGTGATTGATATGGTGGCGGTAACTCGAAGGTTGCAGATTATTCGATCTTTGTCGGGATTGTGGGTGGGAATTACTGGAGGATTGGAAATACGGCGAAACAGCTGTCGAGTGTTTCCCGGTTTTCAATGACTCCCTCTAACTGGTGTCGATTGGTGACGAAATCTGCATTGATCGGTCGGTCGGTTTTCGACATAGAACTTTGCACATATGTGCGTCAGTTCAAGTCGCCACATTCCATGTAGCACACAAAGCAAGAGAAGAAAGTAGAAGAAATGCATAATATAGACAGTAAACAGAGGTGTGAGACAAAGGAATAGTAATAACGAAGAACAAAACAGTTTTATTGGAAATCATAAGTCACAAGGAGTGGATGCATCTGCGTTAGCCATTGAGAACGATCACTTTGAGCCATGTCACCAATTGTTTCCAACCATTGGTTTTTACCGTCCCGAGGACCCCAACCAGTCAGGAAGTCTACATCTTCCTACATGGCGTAGACTAACTGTTGTGGATTTCATTGACTGGTGCCATGTTTTCGTTTGACCGCCGCTAGCTCTTTTCCAGCCTGACCCTATATCAGCTAACATTGCCCGTCTGTCGAGGAAGGCAATGACTAGGCATACGTAACACATGTCCTAACCATCTCAGTCGATGTAATTTCACAGTCTCATCGATTGATTTCCCCTCCTTACCTAGCACTCGCCTGATGCCTAACCTCAATATTGCTCAACTTATTATAGCACTTCACACAGGAGATAGAACGCAGACACCTATGATCACAGACAGCTAATCTTTTCATGTCTTCTGCTCTCAATGGCCAGGTGTCAATCACAGGCATAAAGGAGGACGGAGCGGACTGTTGAGCAGTACACACGCCCTTTGGTCGATAGTCGGATATCACGTCTACGCCAGAGATGGCGTAAACTGGCATATGCAAAACTAACCCTCTGTATTCGTAGTGAGATTTCGTCAGAGATCGACCCGTTGGCACTGGCTGATGCGACTTCCCAAAAAAGTGAAGCGGTCAACGTGCTCTACCACTTCACTTCCTATTTCTAAACTAAGAGTCGGTGTAGTCCAATCCTGCAACATCACTTTGCATTTTACAGGGGCGAATCGCATGCCAAACATACGAAGATTGCTGCCCAAGGTTTTCAGAAGACTCTGCTGTATTTTGTCAGCGTCCTCGCCTAGAAGGACTATATCGTCCGCATATTCTAAGTCAACGAGATTATACACTGGTAGCAAGTCAATCCCTGAGCCTCTGAAGTGTGTTAAGGTTAAATCCATTAGTACGTCTATGATGAAATTGAATAGAAATGGGGATAATGGGCCTCCTTGGCGGACGCCACTAGTTGTCACCACTTCAGATGACAACTCGCCGTAAGCCCTCACCTGGCTGGCTGCATGAGTACGAGTAGAGTTCCTTAATCAGTGCAATGTATTTTTTCGGCATTCCCTTTACAGCCAAGCATCTCCAGAAAACCTCTCGGTCGACAGAATCGAATTCCGCCTTTAGGTCAAGAAATATAACGGTTGTTGGACGCCGGTAAGAATGCCTATGTTCTAGAATCTGTCGAAGGGTGAAGATATGATCAATACAGCCTCTTCCTGGCCTAAAACCTGCCTGGTTTTCTCGTGTTTCTGCCTCCCGAGCACCACTTAGTCTACGCAGTATAATTGAGCCTAGGATTTTAGATACTGTATTAGTCAAGCTAATCCCTCTGTGATTATCACAAGAATAAATCTGCATTGAAATTAATCCATAATGGAAATAATATCAATCATAAGAATGCTATAATTTATTGATTTTTGTGAGGGAATATTTCTCCTCAGACTTGATGCGTATATTTCCCCTTCTCCTTTTCTCTACTTGTGTGATTTCTAGAAATGGATGGACCATATTGTGGTTCATGGTGTGTTCGCCAGTCGGTGAATGACACTGCTGGACAGAACTCAATGAATAACAATAATACTAATAAAAGATGTGATGCAACGCGTGCACCCAGCAACGTGGAATGGAGTCATGATGAAAAATGTCTATATGAAGTGTTAGCTCCACTGTTTATCCCTTACGGAGATCCATCGTACAATTTATACAACTGGTGCTGTAGATTGTCGAAATTACTTGGAACGAAAAAGTGTTGTGATGTGAGTTTATTGATGCTTCAGTGTTTTCTGTTAAATGTGTGTGATCATTTTCGAATAGGCTTTTTTCGATTCTTCTTGTAAAGTATGTTGACTGACTTTATGACTGTGGTTGTTACTGACGTGTGTGTGTGTGTGCGTTTACTCACTGAATGGATGGGTTCTGCGGCTACTATAGTATAGTTTTGTGAATAGGCTGGTAGGTAATGTTGGCTCGGATGACATATTTATTGGAATGGCTTCTTGTCAAGTAGAAATAATCTGCAGAAAGGGGTTGACCACGTTTTCATTTCACTTCTAACAATCAGGTGATTAGCAAAATTTTGATGTGAAACTGAACCGACAATGCAGAGCTAATTTGTAAAGGGATGCATTTCTTCACTCTGTCTGTTGTCATTTCCATTGATTTTATGATAGTGATGAAGCCGTTGCGTCGTCATTGGTTGAATGGTAGAATGAATGCTCAGTCAGTCAGTCAGTCAGTAGTCACGCTGTGGAGGAGTTAGGGTTCTATTCTCGATCGATTGCTGTCTTGACATCTGTCTTGACGTGACTAGCAGTAAGCCCTGGAAAGTAGTAGATTCGATGGATGTTGAAGGGAGCAATTCCACGGTGTATAAACGACGGCGACAACAAAAGCACACACACAGCTGCTACTGAAGTTTTGAGAGCTCGAAGCTGTCCTATGTTCCAGTTGGCATGTAGAGGCAATAAAAGAATCGGTCATTGGGAATGTCACTGTGAGAATCTACGGAACACAACACGGAGAAGGTGTGTACACAAGGTGTGTGTGTGTCTGTTGCTGTGCGCGATGTTCCTTTCAGTCGTTGTCTGAATATGCATCTGATTCACCTAAAGAATGAGTAGTGGAGTTGCGGGGGGGGGGAGAGGGGAAAAAGGAGAATCTGAGAATTTGGTGGAGACACTAGGTAGGTGTACACCCCCTCACACACACACACACACAGAGCAGCGAGTGAGAGATAGAGAGAAGACGACTTAGTTAACATAACGACGACTATTATCTTCTCGCACTAAATCTATTTTCACTGTCTGTCTCTGTGTGTAGTGATTTTAACGATAGGTAATAATGAAGTGTGTTATGTTGTAAATATTTTTACTTTATTATGTAAACGTTGGTAATCAAATGATGATAGGATGTGTTCGACAGTGAATGTGTGTGTGTAGCGAAAGATTCGTTTGGAACCTGTGCATCCGTGCACTGTGACACACATATATTCCCGTTACTGTCGATCTAGTTTTTGCACCGTGGATAAAGTATACTGTCAACCATTGTATGTATATACCAGTGAGTAGTGTCGTGTCAAACACTTCACTGGACAGTCAGTCGTATTCGGGGCTTCTACGTGATGTATTTGCATGTTTCAGTGTTTGATACTCAAGATGATTGAGTGAGTTTAGTGGAAATAATCTAGTGTGATATAGAAAATAATGGCTGTACACTGTTGACGTTGATGTTGTGTGATAGAAGTGTCCTTGAGGAGAATGTAATTATGCATATGGTATCTTCTAGTCATTATTATTATTATTATTGTCTGTCCTAGTTGATTCGACAGTTTTGTTTGTCTCCGGCCAATTGGAGTGTATTCGAAGACACTGAGGTGTCATTGTAAAGCAGTTGTGCCTGAGAGAATAACCCTTTGGAAGCGAAGTCAAATTTGTAAGGCCACACGTCAGTGAATTCAGCATTTTCAATGAGCCTGCCTTTACCGATAACGGGTGTTTAGATAAATTAATGTGGAAATGTCTATTAGATTAGAGTGGGCTGGCTCTCCACAAACTCTGGTGCATAGTTTATCCTCTCCTGTTGGTTTTTTGTTTTATAATCCAGCATGACAGGTAATTCTCGTTGTGGATTTTCTGACTCCATTCCAAGGTGAATTTAACTCCCTCTACACTATTGAATGTGTGTGTGTGTAAATAGTAGTGATAATAAAATGAAAGGATAAGAAATGTAATAGAATTTTATGAAGGAAGTAGCGAAGGGATTGCATGAGAGATTGCCTTGATATGATTCTGAGGAGTGATGAATTCTGCTTGCGACGTCATCAGTAAGTAAACCATCACTGTATCCGTGTGTACCCTTATCCGATAACTTTATTTTCACAGTGATGGCATTATGTGCTGTACGACTAGAGTGGACGGGAAAATTGTTTGTTATATGATCCATCAGTTGTGTTATTGTTTGTCTGTCTACAGGTGGTGATGGCGAACGGTGATCATCGAATCGGTATATTTGCCAAGCGTGCTATTCTCCCGGGGGAAGAACTATTCTTTGACTATCGTTATGGTCCAATGGAACAGTTGAAATATGTTGGGATTGAAAGAGGCGATAAGGACAATAGTCGGAAAACTGGTACTGCTAGCGGTAGTAATAGTGGTGGTGGTGGTGGTGGTGGGAAGGTGAGAAATGCTTTACGCCCATTGAATGAATCTAGTGAGTTTCCTGCATTGCGATGAAATCAGTCGACCAGTGGGAAAATCAAAGTGATCTGATGTAATGCAGTAAGTGTACTTATTTGCTATTGATGCCTCTGTATATTATTTATTTATTCAAACGCAGAAAAAAACTTGGTACAATACGGCACCAAGAAAGATGCGCCACACAATAACAATAATAAAACAACATCGATCAAAAGTGAAAAATATAAGTAGAGAACGGATAGAGAACTTCATCTTGAAGGAAAACAGTCATGTTTAACAAGTTCAAACAGTATTCGTTAACTATCATCAGGAAGGGAAGAAAGAAGCAAATTGCAACACGTTTGCCATTGATTACGATTCTTGGCCATATCCGATAACGTTTCGAGCCATCGATTCGAGCTATCTTGCGGACCCCAACCAGGGAGGGAGTCGTGACGCACCAACCGATGCTAATCTAGCACAAATATCTTTCATTCCACGACGCCACGTCATAGACTGACCACCCGTCCGCCTTTTCCATCCTGTCCCAGGGCTAGCGAACAGAGACCGGTACGGAAGCCTCTGAGATGACATTCACAGCACATATTCAAGCCAACGGAGTCTGTGTTTCCAGATGACGACACTCAATGAATGATGATATCCACTGTGTTCAAAGACTCGCCGCCGAACCTCGGAATTACTCACGCGATGATGCCATCGAACGCAAGTAATCCTGCGGAGACAACGATGATGGAACACGCAGAGCCGTGGAGAGGCCAGGTTTCACAGGCGTAGAGTAAGACAGCCGGCACCGAAGCATTGTATACCCGACCTTTGACAGCCAGGCTAACGTCGCGACGGCGCCAGAGGTGGCTCAAGTTGATGTATGCCACCTTAGCCTTCATTATACGGTTGGAAATCTCATCCGTCACTCCTCCGCCAGCACTCACACAACTACCCAGATACACAAACTTATCAACAACTTCAATCGGTTCACCCACAGGTACAGGCTCCTGCCAATCTTGTAACAGTAGTTTGCACTTGGACGGCGCAAAGTACATACCATATTTACAGGCACTGATCACCAACTGATTAAGTGCGATTTGAGCAGCCTGCATGCTATCGCACAGTAAGACGATATGATCTGCATATTCGAGGTCGAAAAGTCTATCTCCAGGTAGCAGATCTACACCACCTTCACGCACATCCTTCAGAGCTGACTCCAGAATGTCATCGATGGCAAAGTTGAAGTTTAACTACCTGACCAAAATGGTCAACAGGTTGACGTCATAATTGAAAAATCCTCAGACATAGTTTAACTTTAGTCAGACACTGAAGATGCTTAAACTGACGAATGATGTTGGGGAGAGCAATTAGGCCGAAAGTAAATTTCATCCTCTAACTATGTATGCTAGCATAGTAGTCTACCACCTATGGCCAAGCCTAATATGTCTGTAATTATATGGAGGTGTAGAAAGTGGAAGTCGACTTATGCTCGTGTGTGATTGTGAATACCACTTGTATCTATGCATTTATTTAGATAGAAGAATAGAGGAGGTAGGATAACATTACTTTTTAATGATTTTTGTTGTGTACTGCTATTTATGATTGATTTCTATTATCTATTTTTGTTGTTTAAGGTGAAAGGCAAGCAGCCAGTAAAGGACACTGTGGAAACTGAAGACAAGGAATGGGATTATGAAGTGGCAACTGACAACATCACAGTTTCCATATTCACGTCAAGATGAAAGCGTTTCTTGATTGTTGTTATTACTATATTGCAACGTTTTCTGCTCTAATTATAACATCCTACGAAAAGTCATGTAAAAAGTTATCAATAAAACATTCGTTCACACCAAACAAACACTACTTCTTTCCCGGTTTGAGTGTTGGCTTGATTTTACTGTTTTTTTCTCGTCTTGAGGATGACTGGTTGTGTGCTTGTTGTGACGATGTGGGCGCATATCATTACTTACTTTCTCGTAAATATATCCTCTGATTATGAAGTGTTTGACGAAAAGATTGGTCGGGCAAGGTGTTTTCCTTTTTGTCCGGAAAATATGTGCTAGTCGCGGTGCAGACACACAGGCAGAAGCGAACGTATTCGAATTAGATTTCATTTAGTGCTGCTGTTCGACGTAAGGTTTGAAAGTTTTGGTCGCTATGGTGTTGGTGGGATTGCTTGCATCACGGTCAAATCTTTGTTGCTGGCTTTTCCAGGCTTACTGCCTACCGGGTAGTAAATAAGTAGATGAGGTCTTTGGGAATTCGTGGATGAGGAATTGAACCTCTGGACCTGTGAGTATGGCTGGTTAGCATTCCGAGTATGACAATGGTGTATTTTCTACACACTGTGTATTCAAGGATGAATGAAAGTGTGTTGTAAGATGTCAGTTTGTAAAACAATTGAACTACGTGTTTTAAACTATGAAATGAAGGTTTTGAAGCCTTCTAGTGTTTTATATGCTTTTTGTAGAGGTATTTTGTACGACCTGAATTGTGTGGTGTGTGTGTGTGTGATTATGAATTTTCATGGTCACTTGTTTCTGCTGTGTTACTCAGTGTTTGCTTATACAAGTTGGTTCGTTAACTTTTTTTCATTGTTTCCCACAGATGATGCGTCGATCATCGTATCGTTCGGAAACTGAGAATGCTGTTAGGAAAAGTGGAGGAAGAGGAAGAGGAAGAAGAGGAAGCAGAAGATTCAGTTTAGTTGGTGAGATATATTCTTCTCGTCAATTGAGACAACGACGGCAAACTACTACGGCGACTACTATTACTCCCCTCCTCCTCCTCCTCCTCCTACAACTTTAACTATTACCAGCAAGGATTCGATTAGGTCATATAACAGCATTTTGAATGAACATCGTCACCGCCTGCATAAGGTGATTAGAAAGGTGTACAACTATATACGACTCAGTAATCTAGTAGACAAATGGAAATATGTAGATGAATGTTTAACAAGCAATAGGAAGATGCTGTTGAAACTGTTACCTGCGTCCTCTGCTCCTGTTGCTAGTGATGACGATGAGGACAAAGCATTTCATGCCAATAATAATAATAATAGTACTGATGGCAATACAGTTTCATTATGTGAACCAATACGAATTCCGCTTATGTGTGATAAGCCTACTTTCTTTGGTGTTAGAATCAACAATGAAAATTACAATGTACCCGTGACAGTAATCCCTCACGTGGATGCATTGCCAAGCTTCTCAATGTGGTCTACGGTCCAACAGAATTTCTCTGTAGAAGATGAGAAAGAGTTGGCTAACTTACCATATATTGGAGAGGAAGAAGTTCAAGAGGATAGGAATTTTTTCGATGAGTTGTTGGATAATTATGATGGGAACTTCCACGGGAATTTCCCGTTTGAATTTGATGAGGCTGTAGTTTGCGAGTTGGTCGAGTTAACTCATTATGTCTGGTCTGATATTATCTTGTATTGTGGTTTATCCCATCAGTCTTCACAAGTCGGAATTAATTGCAGTGTTGGTGATCGTGCTAATGTTGACGGTGATGATCAGGTAAGCCAGTTTGTTGTATTGTAGAGTATTGCTCTTTGTGTGTTTAACTGTTTATCCCTGTAAACTGAGTGAAACTGGCCACACTGCTTGGTGAAGAAGAGCTCGTTGCCGGTGACAAGTGAGTGAGTGAAATAGCCCGTCAGTAATAATAACAATGGTAGCAATGGCTGTATTCCACACATTATTTCTGATAAAGTTTGGGATGTTATCCAATATTGCGCCTAATGTTCTGTCTTCACGATGCATATTGATTAAGTTACAAAGTAATCGCAGAAGCCTGTGATATCTAAAGTAGTATTAGTGGCAATGCTATATATATGAACGTATGAAAAATTGAAAACATTGACGACGATATGTGGTAGTAAATGGAAGAATGGGGGGAAAGTGATTCTACTCACTGTTTCTCATTAAGTTAGTGGTCTCATGCCTCTACTCTTGACCACATATAAAATGCATAGCCGATGGGGTCCTCATCTTTCGTCAAGCGAATAACTTGAGGATATGTTACCACAGTGTTGCATGACTTAGCTAGCCGTATAACATTACTATTATAGGACTGCACATCTCGTGTATGATTGTGTATAAGAACAATATATATAGTGTACTGTGAGGGAGTTTTTGGTTTCATCATTCTTAGCTGACGGTGTTGTCAGCGAACTTGCTTGGACAGACATTAGTGGAATACTCTTTCGATGATGGTGTAAACCATTCAGTGCTAGATAAGTTTGTTTTCCAGTTGATACTCTGTGTGGTGATACTTTCGTCCAGTGTGAATGAGCCACACCTATTGTGTGCGGACTGGTTTTGTTTCCTTAGGCTACCGAGACCTAGTTGTGTCAGTTGGGGTTTGAGGTCGTGTAGAAGTTGTTGGAAGTCGAGGGTCTATACCCAAGAGTCATGGGAGTAAAACTGTTGTTCTTAGAGTTTCCGTAACCATCTCCTTCAATTGTGTTGTATCGTGAATGACGATAAAAGTTCTAAACTGGCTACCTGTTTGTCGTATATTTGGATATTAAATTCAGGTGTCACAAGTTAGATGTCTTAGTAGCACCAAGATTTGACTATTGATACATTCGAGTACAAAGTTTTGCTTTGTTTCTTTAATTCCCTGCAATTTGTGGCTGTAAAGAGGTCTTACATCCAAGCCTACTGGATTTGCAAAGTAGCTTCCTTCCGTTTGTTTGTCTGGTGACAGCAGTGAATGACTTGACCGAGTAGTGTAGTGTATATGAGATGCTTTGTTATTGACCTTATTCGTACTCTGACTTCAGCTTTTCTAACTATTCGGGTGAATTTTCCATGACGTGAATAGACAGTCGTCTCTTCATAAGACTTATTTATTTGTTTCCACAATCACACCGAGATCGATGTATGCAGTTGAGAGTGCGGAGCATTGGCAACCTGTCTTCCCCCACTAGCTTGGCTATGTTAAAGGATAGGAGTTTTGCAGCCAAATTAGTTGTGCTATAATACCCTTATTGAGTCTGTCCTCGTTGAAATACCTCTTGTAGATCGCCTCCCCCCTAAATAGTAGACTGATAGATATACGGCTTCCTTTGAAACAGTTTGGATATTTTTACTGGTTCCTATATGTTTGGAATACTTACTGGCTGACCTCTGAGGGGGATATCGATTCTTAGGTAGACTATTCTTTAGGGTTTTTTAAAATTGAATTTTAGGTTTTCCCGTCGATTGATTGGACCAAAGTGCTCGATCTCAGGTTGACATGTCGGCTTCTTGTGCAGGTGCTTCGACGATGTCTGGGCGTTTAATTCGAATTTAATTTGTGGATGGTGACTAGCAGTGGAATCCAGGATAATGCGCATTTCGTCCTATTTGGGATTCGTCAGTGAATGTACCTGCATTTCCCAGTGAGTGGGGATGTTCTCACCGAGACTCGAACCCAGTGCTCAAAGTTTCAAACGCCAAAGCGTTATCTACTAGACAGACCACTTGGGCCACGAGAGCCACCGACCTGTTGTGCAACGGGTCATATTGGTTATTTAATTGAATTTTATATTTTCCCGTCGACTGATTGGACCGAAGTGCCCGGTCCCAGGGTTTTTATTTGACTTTCGATTGTCCTATGAGAGTGAATATATTCCGTACTGTATTGAACAGTGTTTTGAATAGGTTGTTTTCATACTGGATGGGAAGGAAGTGGTTAAGGTGTATATCCTGTCCTATCCTATCAATGCAGACTTTCTAAGTATTCATCTTTCGATTGTGTCATCAATCGTTCTCAGCAGAGAAACATCTTGGAATGTGATGTGATGGCATGGTGGTTTTCCTCGTGTTCTACTATGAAGTTAAGATTAGGATAGCATGCAGTGAATTTCATCCATAAATTATTTTCCGCCTCTGATTTACATCGACAGACAACAGAAAAATATTCTACATATTGTTTGATATGATTGTGTCTGTTGTGTAATACATGCATCAATGACTAATAATGATACCAAGTTGTGTAATTACTTCTTCTTCTTCTTCTTCTAGGTGACTACGAGTGGTGTTGACAATGAACGGAGGAATGGAAGTGAAGGGATTATTCTTACTGTGAATGAAGTGTTAGGAATTACTGAATCGACTGAAGGAGATTCGAGTTTGAGTTCACCTGAAGCAAAACGTGTTAAGGATTGTGGGATTCCTTATGAAGTGTTTGTCGTGAGTTGCTTATTAAAAGACTTTTGTAATTATTTTAACCTATTTGTTTTCTGTTTATAGAATTACTTGGAATTGGTGTTAGTAGATGGTAGGCATGTATGGACACGTAGGTTGTGTAGTTGTTTGTTGGGACTGCAGTGGTTGTAAATCGTGAAGTGACGGACTGCTGTCCGTTGGGAGATTGAGACTTGAGTCGATCAGTAGTAGTGGGTGGAGTGAGAGATGTTACCACTGAGCTAGCATCTATTGACGACTGACTTGTAGGTCTGCTGATGGAGGATAGATTGTGATGCGTGCAGGACGTTTGTGTTGGTGGTGACTGAATTCTGTTAGTGAAGTGACCATGAAGTCTGGTGAGGTGACTTCCCGTCACTCACGGTGTACTCTGAATATTGGTGTTGGCTTGACCATGACTGTAGTTTATTGACCAGTGCCATCGTTTCATGTTTCCTTTCTGAGCGTTAGTTATTTTCTTCGATAGTAAAATTGTTGGATGTTTTCATAAGCAGTTGACCGGCATAATTGGGTGGAAAAGAAGAACAGTCGTCTTGGTGGAATCACCAAGATTGCCTTTAATGTACTTACTAGCTGTGACGAGTGGTAAATTAGGGGGAAAGGCACGTTCTGCATTGCATTCACTGGAGGGTGTGTTTGGAGCGTAATTCCCCTGAATGGTCTCCACAGCGTATATCCGATCCATCTGGTCCATTTGCTGTCACATGTTTGTTGTTATTGTTGTTTAGTGTTCTGGTAAAGTCGCTTGTTGCTTATGCTTTGTGGTGGGCCATCTAGCCTTTAGGATGGGACGAAGGCGTCTGTTAATGAAAGTCTGCAGTGGCCTGTTTGAAATGCTTTTGATGACAAGTGTGGGAATTCCAGTTTGTGAGACATCTCAGAGGTAAATCATCGTGAAAGTTTAAATCTTGTTTGTTTGCTTGATATTTGTGCATTGTTATCAGTATGGAATTGGCATATATGCACCGACTTTCGTCCAACTGATGTACACATCAGTAACATAACACTTCTTTTGAGTTGGTATATTGTTTAACGGGTGAGTATACAAGTTATTAGTAAGATGAATTTAGCGCCGCCTTTGTCCTTTTGTTTGCTTGTTTTTTCGCTTACTTGTGATTGTGTGTAAGAGAGGCAGGCATAGATTGGGTGAATTACGATTGGAACTACCTTGGGTAGTTAGATAGTCTTATGTGATTTTGTATTTGATTATGTGGTTGGTTAGAGGGAATTCTGTAGTCGTATTTGATGTTACTGTTTGTCTGGCTTAGAGATGCTTCATCGAATTTTATTTTCTGCAGCTGTGATGATATCTGTTGTGGTGTTTTGTTAAATACTACTACTACTACTACTAGATCGGCTAACGTTGACACCCTGCGACTGCCTTTATCCTCCCCTGCGGAAGTGTTAATGAAAGCCTTAAGGTGGTTAATATAGGGTGACAGGGAAGTTGTTACAGTTTGAATGCTGTTTGTTGTTGTATATTTCTGTGGTTTTGAGTGACTTTTGTTGTTGTTGTTGCTTTTGTCCTTTCTTCACAGGCTATAGCTGGAACATTTGGGTCAGGAGACGATGCAAACAAACTTAAAGAGAGGTATATAGAAACGAAAAGACGTGCAGATAATTCTCAGGTATGTGTAATTAACCAATGGTGACCGATGATAGTCTTTGCTTATTTATATATATACGTGTGTGTTTGCATGTGGAGTTGGCTTGACTAATTCTTTTGTAAGAAGAAGAGATATTCACTACAAAGTTGTAGTGAAAATGAACGTTGAAAATGCCATCCAGTGTATGGTAATGAAATGTCTACTTGGAAAGACGTCGGAGAGGGAGTCACCATTAAACAATGTTGTTCATGCATGTCCTGAGTTGGAAGACTGCTTGGTGATTGGTGTTAGCACTCTACTCTAAATCAGTTGGTTTGTAGTTGTGTAACAACAGAAGACAAAGGTCAGGCAAGAGATCGTTTATAAAGGAAATCAACACATATTTATAGATTTTCATGTACATTATTATAGATTAGTTAAGCAAACAAACACAGTCTTCTGATTGGTTGTTTCTCACTGAAAGTTAATCTTTCGTCTCTTTGTGGCTGTTTCTTGAATGTCAGATCATCTATATGCTAACCGTATCCGCCTACGTAAAGTCTGCTGTGGTTGGTTGTTGAATCAGTCTTTGTTCTTATTTTTCTCACGACCAATATTGAGGACGTAAACATTGACGTAAATTACTGTCTACCAATTTTGCTAGTAGACAGCTGTCACCACAGTTGAAGTTCCACCTTGTTTACACTAGAACGTGTGTGTAACTGGGTGGTAGGTATGAGAAGGTTTTACACGCTTATCCTTTGAATTCTACTCATCACTGTATTTCGTCATCATTCCATTTAATTTCGTACACAGGAGATTTTGATTCTGGAATGTTGTGAATTCCAGTGATTGTATTTTAATATCCCTCGTTACGCAATCATCAGTGTTTCTTACGACAGTCATTGATGATGCAGGAAATGTTTGTCTAAATTGTATTATAACTCGTTTTATTGGATGTTATGGGGGGGGGGTTGTTTGCAGCTGTTGGGAGCCAAGGAAATAGAGTGGATGGATATTATGCTTCAACATTGTCTATTTTATTTCATTTGCAATATTGTTTATTTGTTTAGTCGGTGTTTGAGGGAGGTAGGAAATTACGGGGTTCTAGTGTTTTTTCTTCATTGATTACATCTGTGTAAGTTTTGCCAATAATTTGTGTGTGTGTGTGCGTGCGTTTGGATCAATAAAATGTGTTATTTCTTGTGTTGTAGTCAAATGAGGAGACGCCGATGCCTTGTCCAAATCTAGACAATCCCTTTGAGGTGCACAATGCGGTGATCAGTGGTCGACATAAAAACCTTTCACGAGGTGATGCTTTACACTCCTATCGGACATTGTTTTGTCGTCGGTGTTTCAAGTATGATTGTTGCCTACATCCGTATAAGTCTACGCCGTCGATGTGGAGCCATCGTTGGCCGGTAAATGGAAAAACGAATGTCGGTTAGTGATGAATTCGATTTTTAAATGTCATTTGAATTACTGCTCCTCTACGGCTAACCAACCACCCTGTCCCTGCTCCACCTACCGAAACTCTGTGTGTGTGTTCATCAACATTCACAATCTAAGGAAGTGCGTGTTTTCGGTAATCTCTCATCTCAGGATTTATGTTTCCATAATGAGACGTTAATCCTGGACATTTGAAACTAATGTGGTTAGTAGAATGAAAGTCTCTATGACGAGAAGAGATGGAGAGAAATGCTTACAAGGGATGCAGGGTGCAGGAGTAAGGAATGTTTATGTTTGAATGCAGGTAGGAGAAGGATAGATAGGCTAACGGGTTTGGTCGTTTGAGGGTGCTGGACTTACAAATTGAAGTGTTCTCGTGGAGGCAGTTACATAGGCAGAAAGACTCGTGAAGCTCATGGTGGCCTTGTTGAAGGTTGTCAAAGGTGAAACTAGATATTGACACGCCTAGTAGATAAGGTGAAGGAGAAGACTGATAAAAATCCAACCCCTACAATTCTATTGAGGGTGTCACTTGAATTCCTTGGATTGGTACGCCTTGGATTGCTAAGCATAGGTGTAGGGGAGTTACGATTGAGCGTTATCAACCGAAATTCTTTGTTCAGAAGGAGTTTGTTGAATCCTTCTCCCTCCACCGAGTAGAAAGAATCTGCCTCACTAGACACACAACAACAAGCACCAATCACCATCAACGACAGCAAATGCATGTGTGTATATATTCAGCATACGTGTTTGACCTGATGATGGTTTCATTTTTATTTTGATAGTCTCCCGTTTACTTTGTGTCACTGAATTTTCTTCTGTGCTACTTAGTTTGTTCCGTCCTCTCATTGGAATATTTTGCTTTAAATGATATGAAAAGAGCTGAGTTTGAGAGTCGTGTATTTATAGATTGGGTATGATTTATGAACGACATGTGAGTGTATGTATATACCGCAGATTCTTTATCTTCGTGAGTGGATCTGTGGTGCTCATTGGTTTAGAGTGTCGACTGTGCACCAACTAACTGGGTGACGGGTTTAAACTATCACTGCATCTACCGAGAGTGGTTCGGGCAACCGTAGGTGTTACTATCACTGCCCCTCAGACATACGCGCGCGCACACACACACATGCCATAGGTGTGTTGTGGCTCCTCGTCGCCTTCATAGGGATTTGCAAGTTGTTATTTGGGTGACTGTATTTGTCAATAGTGAATATGAAATGGCTGACTGTGAAGGATAGATAGATAATTAAGCAAGAATGAATTCTGTCAACGTACACGGTAATGAAGAACCTATCGGCCAAGAAGTATGCAGAGGGAAATGGGGACAGATGGATTGGACATAGTCGGAGGAGATGTTTGATTGATGTTACACATGAAGCATGCTCTCGGGTGGAACTGGAATGGATGAAACGGGAGGTGAGCAACTAGTAAGGTGGGATGTTCGTCCGAAGGTGAGATGGAGGGGATGGTTTGAGGTGTGGATGCAATGAAAGCTGATGGAGATTGGTAGTGGGGTTAATGAGCTGATAGAATAAGATTGGAGAGAATGAGAGTGAAATAGAGTTGTGCACGGGATGGGTAAACGTCTGTGTTCCACTCGTGAAGAACCGAGGGGATAATAGTTATAATGAAATTGATGCAAACCGCAACAAAAAACCGCAGTGTCAATATATCTCAACATATCTGCAGCGGACATATGCCTACCGGATAAATGCCATGAAATTGTTGTGGAGTGAGAAGGAGTGACCAGTGGGATACGATACGCCTGCCATTTTAGGGTTAGATGGATGGATAGTCGCCGATGGCATTAGTTGAGGATAAAGCTGTGTAAGGGTAATTGACAGGTCGTTGAACTCCGACTCAGTCAGTGAGAGTGTTTATCGGAGTGATTGATATGGTGGCGGTAACTCGAAGGTTGCAGATTATTCGATCTTTGTCGGGATTGTGGGTGGGAATTACTGGAGGATTGGAAATACGGCGAAACAGCTGTCGAGTGTTTCCCGGTTTTCAATGACTCCCTCTAACTGGTGTCGATTGGTGACGAAATCTGCATTGATCGGTCGGTCGGTTTTCGACATAGAACTTTGCACATATGTGCGTCAGTTCAAGTCGCCACATTCCATGTAGCACACAAAGCAAGAGAAGAATAGAAGAAATGCATAATATAGACAGTAAACAGAGGTGTGAGACAAAGGAATAGTAATAACGAAGAACAAAACAGTTTTATTGGAAATCATAAGTCACAAGGAGTGGATGCATCTGCGTTAGCCATTGAGAACGATCACTTTGAGCCATGTCACCAATTGTTTCCAACCATTGGTTTTTACCGTCCCGAGGACCCCAACCAGTCAGGAACTCTACATCTTCCTACATGGCGTAGACTAACTGTTGTGGATTTCACTGACTGGTGCCATGTTTCCGTTTGACCGCCGCTAGCTCTTTTCCAGCCTGACCCTATATCAGCTAACATTGCCCGTCTGTCGAGGAAGGCAATGACTAGTCTTGCATACGTAACACATGTCCTAACCATCTCAGTCGATGTAATTTCACAGTCTCATCGATTGATTTCCCCTCCTTACCTAGCACTCGCCTGATGCCTAACCTCAATATTGCTCAACTTATTATAGCACTTCACACAGGAGATAGAACGCAGACACCTATGATCACAGACAGCTAATCTTTTCATGTCTTCTGCTCTCAATGGCCAGGTCTCAATCACAGGCATAAAGGAGGACGGAGCGGACTGCTGAGCAGTACACACGCCCTTTGGTCGATAGCGAGTCGGATATCACGTCTACTAAGCCAGAGACGGCGTAAACTGGCATATGCAAAACTAGCCCTCTGTATTCGTGCTGAGATTTCGTCAGAGATCGACCCGTTGGCACTGGCTGATGCGACTTCCCAAAAAGTGAAGCGGTCAACGTTCTCTACCACTTCACTTCCTATTTCTAAACTAAGAGTCGGTGTAGTCCAATCCTGCAACATCACTTTGCATTTTACAGGGGCGAATCGCATGCCAAACATACGAAGATTGCTGCCCAAGGTTTTCAGAAGACTCTGCTGTATTTTGTTAGCGTCCTCGCCTAGAAGGACTATATCGTCCGCATATTCTAAGTCAACGAGATTATTCCCTGGTAGCAAGTCAATCCCTGAGCCTCTGAAGTATGTTAGGGTTAAGTCCATTAGTACGTCTATGATGAAGTTGAATAGAAATGGGGATAATGGGCATCCTTGGCGGACGCCACTAGTTGTCACCACTTCAGATGACAACTCGCCGTAAGCCCTCACCTGGCTGGCTGCATGAGTACGAGTAGAGCTCCTTAATCAGTGCAATGTATTTTCTCGGCATTCCCTTTACAGCCAAGCATCTCCAGAAAACCTCTCGGTTGACAGAATCGAATTCCGCCTTTAGGTCAAGAAATATAACGGTTGTTGGACGCCGGTAAGAATGCCTATGTTCTAGAATCTGTCGAAGGGTGAAGATATGATCAATACACCCTCTTCCTGGCCTAAAACCTGCCTGGTTTTCTCATGTTTGTGCCTCCCGAGTACCACTTAGTCTACGCAGTATTATTGAGCCTAGGATTTTAGATACTATATTAGTCAAGCTAATCCCTCTGTGATTATCACAAGAAGAAATCTGCATTGAAATTAATCCATAATGGAAATAATATCAATCATAAGAATGCTATAATTTATTGATTTTTGTGAGGGAATATTTCTCCTCAGACTTGATATATGTTTTCCTTTCTCCTTTTCTCTACCTCTGTGATTTCTAGAAATGGATGGACCATATTGTGGTTCATGGTGTGTTCGCCAGTCGGTGAATGACACTGCTGGACAGAACTCAATGAATAACAATAATACTAATAAAAGATGTGATGCAACGCGTGCACCCAGCAACGTGGAATGGAGTCATGATGAAAAATGTCTATATGAAGTGTTAGCTCCACTGTTTATCCCTTACGGAGATCCATCGTACAATTTATACAACTGGTGCTGTAGATTGTCGAAATTACTTGGAACGAAAAAGTGTTGTGATGTGAGTTTATTGATGCTTCAGTGTTTTCTGTTAAATGTGTGTGATCATTTTCGAATAGGCTTTTTTCGATTCTTCTTGTAAAGTATGTTGGCTGACTTTATGACTGTGGTTGTTACTGACGTGTGTGTGTGTGTGTGTGTGTGTGCGTCTACTCACTGAATGATGGGTTCTGCGGCTACTATAATATAATTTTGTGAATAGCCTAGGAAGTAATGTTGGCTCGGATGACATATTTATTGGAATAGCTTCTTGTCAAGTAGAAATAGTCTGCAGAAAGGGGTTGACCACGTTTTCATTTCACTTCTAACAATCAGGTGATTAACAAAATTTTGATGTGAAACTGAACCGACAATGCAGAGCTAATTTGTAAAGGAATGCATTTCTTCGCCCTGTCTGTTGTCATTTCCATTGATTTTATGATAGTGATGAAGCCGTTGCGTCGTCATTGGTTGAATGGTAGAATGAATGCTCAGTCAGTCAGTCAGTCAGTAGTCACGCTGTGGAGGAGTTAGGGTTCTATTCTCAATCGATTGCTGTCTTGACGTGACTAGCAGTAAGCCCTGAAAAGTAGTAGATTCGATGGATGTTGAAGGGAGCCATTCCACGGTGTATAAACGACGGCGACAACAAAAGCACACACACACACAGCTGCTACTGAAGTTTTGAGAGCTCGAAGCTGTCCTATGTTCCAGTTGGCATGTAGAGGCAATAAAAGAATCGGTCATTGGGAATGTCACTGTGAGAATCTACGGAACACAACACGGAGAAGGTAACGTGTTAAGTCAGTGCTCCTATATGCTTCGGAGACTTGGCGTGTTGCCAGAAGCATTTGTATGCTACGAGAAGTGCTTGTTAGTGGTTATCCTTCACCCTGGTTGGCGATGTGGTCTTCGTTGTGGAGATATGGTGGCGGTGTATGCGCATATGAATATGTGGATGGATGGATGGGTGGATGAAAGAAACGCTGAGGGGACTATGAATTGACTTGAAACACCAAGTAGGCTGTCGAGTAGTGAAACCTGAAGAACTGGAGCAGCCGAATGGGTCTTGTGTGGCAGGCGTGGTTAACATAGGCGTTGACGATGATGTCTGGAGGAAATGAAGAGTTCCTATACCACATGCGATCGATAGCTGGCTGGGCTCAGAGTACAGGGCTTCGTATGTCTCTCTCCATGGACGCAAGTAACGAATATTGACGATGGCAATAATAAAAAAATAGTAATAAGAACAACAGTATTACGGATTTCTAGTGAATAGATAACACAACACTTTTAAATTTCATAGGTTTCTTTGTTGTGGAATGGTAACTTTTTGACTGGTTAGCCAGGAGACTGTTGGCTTAAAATCCACTGGAGGTTGGACGTTTCATTCCAAGTGATCGCAAGACTTGATAAAATCGTGATATTGTCTTTGTGTTGCGTCTTTTATCCATATGTTGAATTATCATAATTAATAATACTGCTACTGTTATTATTATTATTATTATGATTTAGGTGTTGGCATATACAAATACACAGGATCTTCCAACTCTTCTAAAGCCAGATTCTGGTCAATTGAGTACGTTGCGTGTACCGGGTACCGGTGAAGAATGGAGTCAACGATCGGCTAGTACAGCATCGTTGGATGGTTATGATTGTGCAGAATCAGCAGGATCATGCAATGGAAGTGTACAAGGGAATGGAGAGTTTTGTGATGAAGCGTTGTTGGTGGGGAATGAATCAAGTAGTTGTAATGGTGTACCAACAACAACAACAACATATCGTCGTAAACGAGCCAAGAAACAGGCTAGAAGAAGGATGGTATTGAAGTTACCAACTCCTCGTGAAGGTAAGTGGTCAGGTGGTGGTGGTGGCGGTGGCGGTTGAAGTCGTTCCTCATTTGGTGCTTGTGAACTGACTTCGATGATGCTGAAGAGAAAGTGTGTGTGTGTGTGTGTGTGTGTGTGTGTGTAAATAGATAAATTTGAGTGTTTACATGGTTCACCTAAGAGAATGGCTGGTCGTTTAATTGTGTGTGTGTTCACAGGATAGGTGTTTTGATGTTGCGAGCCATGATCGGCACTCAATGCCATTTGATCACTAATTGGCCTGAAGTGTGCATTCAGACGAAATTCGTGCCTATCTTATATCAATCCTTATTCTTATTGAACCTTCATGAGAGCATAATGCATTTCCTGCCCCCCCCGTCCCTTACAATCTAGCACTATGTAGTCTTACTATTTGTTTTCGTTAGGCTTTATCTTTTACAAGGTTGGTGTGAAGATTTGTTTAGTGTTTTCGATTACTCTTGTTATCATAAAGTATTCCACTTGTTCATCTTGTCATTAATAGGATTATTATTATTATTGTTATGCAATAGTAATCATTTGTTAATGTATGAGCGACGATATATATTGGACTGAAGCCTGATGAGCTTTTATTAGAGAAACAGGATATTTCATTGGTGGGTGGTGACTACTAGCAGTGGAATCCAGGATGCGCGTTTCGTCCTATTCGGGGCTCGTCACTGGATGCATCTACATTCAATTCCCCAGTGAGTGATGGTGTTCCCACCGGGACTCGAACCAAGTGCCCATAGTTTCCAACGCCAAAACGTTATCCGTTAGACCACTTGAGCCACGAGGGCCGCCCACCTCTTGTGCAACGGGTCATATTGATTATTCAATTGAATTTTAGATTTTCTCGTCGATTGATTGAACCGAAGTGCTCGGTCTCAGGTTGACATTTGTACCTGCATCCAGTGACGAATCCCAAGTTGGACGAAATGCGCTTTATCCTGGATTCCACTGCTAGTCACCATCCACCAATTAATTAACTTCTAATTACATGCCCAGACATCGTCGAAGTATCTGCACAAGAAGCCAGCATGTCAACCTGAGACCGAGCACTTCGGTCCAATCAATCGACGGGAAATTCTAAAATTCAATTCGCTTACGTATGTTGTTGTGTATTAAATTCTTATTATTGTTAATACTCATTCCTTGCATCCCTAGTAGAGCAGAACAGAGCAGAGCATAGGGCTTCAGCGGCAGCCCATTCGTATTGTACTCTGCCTTTCGTTGTCATTCTCAGGTGACTCGAGGACTACATAGAAGCGTATACGCTCTGCTGACATGGTCCGCTCAATGCTGTTGCCTCGAGAACGATGGTCGAAAGGTGGCTTCTCATTTGAATTCCTCCTGAGGATAGGGTGGAGGTGTAGTGGTGTAGGGGCATGGGGTTTTCGTGACAACAATTACTACGATGACTTCTCTTGTGTCATTGGCATGTGTTTGCTACTGCATCTGTGTGTCTAGTGGTGGTTGATTAGTAGAGTGCTCAGCAGTCATGCTGAGGTGGCTGGTGTTCGATTCCTGACCATCGATGCATTGTTAGGCCTCACGTAGTTGTTTATTACTACTGATGTGGGTAGTAAGCGCGTGAAGAGGCGGTTGAATGGATGGTTTGGCGTGAGGCGGCTATTTCAAGCCCACCTATCTGGTGGTGGTAAAATTCAATAACACCACTCACCATATTCCACTTGGAACCCAAATGGGATAATAATGAAAAGTAATGATACTACATGGTTATTGTTTGTTTTTGTTTTCTTTCTTTTCTGGTATATAGACGAGGATGAGAATTCACAAACGAGTGCTTCTCAACATCATGGTAATAGTGTTCTACCGGTTGGACCTTCGGCACATCATTATCACCCGTGTGATCATCCCGGTCAACGATGTGATGAGTCGTGTTTGTGTAAAAAGGCTGGAACATTCTGTGAAAAATTTTGTCAATGTCCGCCTGATTGTAGGAATAGGTGAGTGGCTGTTTTAATGGGATTGTTTTTAGTCAACTGTAAGTGGAGTGTAGTACATAGTCTAGTGTTGCGTAGTGGATTGTAGACTTTAAATTTTTGAATTTTGAAGAGAATACTGTTCTTCTTCCTTTCTTCTTATTCGTTGTGAATACGGAGTGGAAGACAGGGTAGTAGGGTTGCATGTGTGGCGTATGAACTGGACATTTCACCCTGTCGTGTGCTTTGTTTGTTTAGCTGACTCTCCCATTGGTCATAAGCTTTTGTTTCCTCATCACTACTACATAGTGTCTTCCATGTCACTCTGGAAACGTTGCCCAACTGTACCAGTGGTTTAGATACTGTTATTGACTTCATGAAAGCCACTGCTTCAGTGTGCTGTGGTTGTCGTATAGATGTCCGGAGTAGATTGTTGACTCTGAAGTTAACAATGTGGAGAGTTCACTTCGATTGCATCTGCTCTGACGGAGATTCGTAACATTTCTATGCCATATGCCCCTACTTCTTTGATAACCTGGTAAGCATATTCAGATCTTTGTTACATTGTAAGAACATTTTCGCCTTCTTTGTGAGAAGACATCAGCTGACTGGATTTGTGAACGGTTTCACCACTTGCGTCATACCGTTTCTGCAACTCCTAAGAAAAATAATTTTATTATTAATTTGGCTTTGAAGATTGTGTATTGAGTGGGTTGATTTTCTCGTCTAGGATCGGTAGCTCGACTCCCAACCTTAGGATCGGCTATTGAAGCAGCGCGAACTTTGTGAGATTGTGTACGTGTGAACGGAGTTTGAAATATTGTACAAGGCAATATCATCGACACACACTGTAAGGATTTATTTCGTCGGTACCTTTTATCAGCTGCATACAAATGACACAAAATAGAGATCAACGATTATAGTTGGTGAACGAGATGATGATGATGATATAATAAATTAGGTTTGAAAAAAAGATGAGTTGTCATGGTAAAGAAGTGATTGTTACAGTTTCTTTTTGAATGGATAAGTCAGTCAGTCAGTCAGTGAGTCAGGTGTGTATAAAATTGAAATATTGTTTTGGGTTTCTTACTTCAGGTTTCCAGGATGTCGTTGCCGTGGACACTGTAATACGAAACTATGTCCTTGCTTTTTGGCCTTTAGAGAATGTGATCCCGACATATGCGTGTCGTGTGGAGCACAGTCTTCTTTTGGAACATTCTCTTCAATGACGGATTTATTGAATGCGTTAACGATTAGTTCACCACGTGTTACCGGTACATGTCGAAATGTGGCGTTACAAAGAGGCTGGCGGAAGCATCTGTTGATGGCGCCATCTGATGTGTCTGGGTAAGAGAGTGTCAGTGTTGTTTGTATTGTGTAATTTAATTTTGGTTGTTGTTGTTGATGATGATGATGATGACGATGAAGTCTCAGTCTTCGATTGAAAGATCGCCTCACACTACTGCTGTTTAGTTAAGCACTGTAAAAGTGTGATGTGCATAGCTCGAGCACACTTTGAAGGTGGAAAATGCTGGAAGTTTCATTGACTAGGCTTTCCAACCTATCCTCAATTATGTATGCAAGTATAGGGTAGGGTGCTATTGGTGATCCCATGGCAGCACCCTGAGTTTGTTTGTTTGTTTATTTTCCCCTGGAATTAAAGTGATGTAGAGAAGTCAGGCATTGGTGGTGGAGTGTTGGTATGTGAAGTCTTCTAGTGTTACTTTGGTTGTAAGTGTAAGTTGTTGGTGAGAAATGAGTGGGTTTTTGAGCGCTTCTATAGGCGTATTGATGGGTATTTGTGTGTGTATATATATAGAGTGATGATGTGTAAACTATCCATTGGTCTCTTCGGTGTCCAGTTTCAAATTATTCAGTGTATATCTATGTTGATAAGAATTACTGAGTGTATATTTTGCGTGGTTTCCAGACAGAATTTAATACAATAGTGGTAGATATTTTTAGAATTGATAAGTAGGTGAATTTGTAAAATCAAGTATGAAGTTAATATGAGATATGGCGGTGAAATATAAACTGTAAGATTTTGATACATTGTACTGTGGTGAATAGCTTTGGACGCCGAACTGTACTCTCTCTCTAGAGAGAATAGTGACAGCGTTACACTAGTAGTTTGTGCTTAGATGAGATCTGCCATTTGTAAGTTGAATGTATTACAAGTTGTTCTCCCGATTATTTAGTTAGTTAGTTGGTTGGCTGGCTGGCTGGCTAGCTAGCTAGCTAGCTATGGAGACTTTCGATAGTTTCAAATGATTTGACTCCCTATGAGCTGAGTGAATACTAGGTACATCGATAATGAACTTAGATGCAGAAAACGAGAGAAATGGTTGTCCGTTGTGTATATTTAGATGGATCACCTTGGTCCAACTGGCTAGCTAGCTAGCTAGTTAGCTATCTAGGTAGCTGTCCAGCACTACTTATGTCGGCCGATGAATGAATCAGTAGTATATACAGCGTCATATGTAATGTTTTAATTTTTGTGCACACATATATTTCATAGTTGGGGCATATTCATCAAAGACGGTGCCGAGAAGAATGAGTTCATCTACGAATATTGTGGTGAGATTATTAGCCAGGATGAAGCAGATCGGCGTGGTAAGTTGTTAAACTCTGCGGTTATTATTATTATTATTATTATTATTATTATTTACTAACAAATCAATGAAAGTGATAATTTAAAGTAGGAAATGGTTATGTTTTTATGGTGATTATCATGCCCTTGACTGCTGAGTGGGGAATGTGGTGCTTCAACCGGAGATCTTCGTTTTCTGGAGTCTTTCATTAGCTGACTACACAATTGATCTTGAGGTTTCATTTGCTTTGCCTCACGTGATCGCCTGCATATGTGTGTATGTGACCATGGAATGTGTCATGTCGTCTTTTCTCGTTCGGTTCCCACTTGAGCGATGGTGTGAGGGTTTGTCCGATCCATCTCCGCCTTCTTCGGCATATATGTTCAGCGAGCAATAGGGAGTTGGTTTGTTCGTTGCCTTACCTCTCTAACTTCTTGACGACCGTAGTCAAGGTGGTGTATATATTAGCTTCCTACATGGCTAGCTGAAACGAACAATCAGAGAGTTTGTGGGTTTATTGGGAGATTTTGATTTGATCACTCGTAATTCCTTTTGAATGTAATCGTATGTCAGTCAGCGTTGTACAAGGTGGAGGAGGAGGAATACATTGACTCAGCATGTATCGTACATGTTGTAGCCATGTGAATCTTTACAGCGTGTTGGATTGATTTTTTTGTCCTGAGCTGACAGTGTGTGTACCTCGTGTCAGTATTACTCATCATGTTCTGTAACTTTACATGGGAGATAGAACGGTGATACACATCTATGGGTAAAGATAGCTAAGTTGTAGAAATCTTCCATTTGAAGAATCATTCATGAAGTGGTGGTACCCTTAGTGTCCTGTACCACGTCAGTGCTTATATAACAATAATAATAATCTGTGAATTTGCGATATGAGGACACCACAACTGTCCATGTTATTTGTTCTCTTCGAAGTGAGCGGTGTTAGTAGTAGTAGTAGTATTCGTTGAAGACTGTTGATGTCCACGGTAACAATCGCTGGATGCTGCTTTCTCTACTTCACTCCGGCTTCGTTGTCTTGAAGTTGTGGCAGTTGTTACTTCCCGACTGCCCACACCGTGGAAGTTGATTGATTCTTCGGGTACCTGGAACAGAGAGAGAGAGAGAGGGTTAGTATCGCGTGACTGCAGAGCCCAGGGGACAACTGCCTTAGGCCGATCACACACGGCCTGTATGAACTGGCTTCTGGGATTGGTTCCGTATTAGTAAACTTACCGCCGGTTACGGACCACCGTAGGTGGGGTAAGTCGGGATGTACAATTTTTGGGGTCGACCTTTTCTAGTCCCCTCTCTCCGGAGTGGAGAGACAGCTTAGATGGCTGGCATGCTGGTCATCTGAGTGAGGGAAACCCTCACTGCTGTTACACACCCCTGTTCCCCAGCAGTACGACTTCGCCCTCAGACCCCCAGCATTATGTAAGAAAGATTCTTACAAGCTAATGTAGCTTGTTGGGTGATCGCGATGTGCAAGCCCGACCACCACGTCAAGATAGCAGCTATCGGTCGGTCCGTCATTCACTAGGTTAATATAGAAAGGTGACTGGAAGTACATATTGCAGTATTGTTCTTGAACAGCGGATAATCGTCGCACCAACTTTTTTAACATTTTTTCATTCTGTTTTCATCTCATTCCCTTCCTTCTAATAGGAAAAATTTATGATAAAACAATGAGCAGTTTCTTGTTCAATCTTAATCGGGAGTTTGTTGTGGATGCTACTCGAAAGGGTAATAAAATTCGATTCGCCAATCATTCGGTTAATCCAAATTGTTATGCAAGGGTGAGTGTGTGTGTGTGTTTGTGTGTTGATGTGTAAGATCCCCAAATAGTTTGATATATTTTTAAAACCTTTCCTGTGTGTTTCTTTATATATGCGAGTAGTTTTGCGAAGATTTTTCTGTCGGATTCATTTAGAATGATGAAGATGATGTGTTGAATCCTGACTGTCTCCCAGCTAGCTAGCTAGCTAGGTAGCTGAATGGCGGTGGCTGCGTATGGCGGATGTGTATACAAGGTGTGTGTGTGTGTGTCTGTTGCTGTGCGCGGTGTTTGTTTCAGTCGTGTTGTCTGAATATGCATCTGATTCACTTAAAGAATGAGTGGAGTTGGGGGGGGTGAGGCTGGAAGAAGGAGAATCTGAGAATTTGGTGGAGACACTAGGTAGGTGTACACCCCCTCACACACACACACACACAGAGCAGCGAGTGAGAGATAGAGAGAAGACGACTTAGTTAACATAACGACGACTATTATCTTCTCTCACTAAATCTATTTTCACTGTCTGTCTCTGTGTGTAGTGATTTTAACGATAGGTAATAATGAAGTGTGTTATGTTGTAAATGTTTTTACTTTATTATGTAAACGTTGGTAATCAAATGATGATAGGATGTGTTCGACAGTGAATGTGTGTGTGTGTGTAGCTGAAGATTCGTTTGGAACCTGTGCATCCGTGCACTGTGACACACATATATTCCCGTTACTGTCGATCTAGTTTTTGCACCGTGGATAAAGTATACTGTCAACCATTGTATGTATATACCAGTGAGTAGTGTCGTGTTAAACACTTCACTGGACAGTCAGTCGTATTCGGGGCTTCTACGTGATGTTGTATTTGCATGTTTCAGTGTTTGATACTCAAGATGATTGAGTGAGTTTAGTGGAAATAATCTAGTGTGATATAGAATAATGGCTGTACACTGTTGACGTTGATGTTGTGTGATAGAAGTGTCCTTGAGGAGAATGTAATTGTGCATGGTAGCTTCTAGTCTGTCCTAGTTGATTCGACAGTTTTGTTTGTCTCCGGCCAATTAAGGTGTATTCGAAGACACTGAGGTGTCATTGTAAAGCAGTTGTGCCTGAGAGAATAACCCTTTGGAAGTGAAGTCAAATTTGTAAGGCCACACGTCAGTGAATTTGTTATAACTTTGGATAATAATAGTAATATGGGGTGGGGGGTGGGTTTGAGAACGAATATAGAGGGCAGTAGGTAGGCAACTGGATTGAACGACGAATGCAACAGGTTGTTGTCCCGGAGAAACCTTCTGCTTTCGTGAGCCCACAAAAGAAAGATAAGACGGGAATGGCAACGACAACAACAACAACTTTATCAGACATAATATGCGTCATATGTTTATTTTAACGTAAGATATGTGAATTCACGGGACGTTTTCATGTGCCTCTGTGCTGTGCATAGGATTTTTAAAAATTTTACTCTTTCGTCCAATTGGTCTGTTTTCACACACATATCATCATCATCATCATTGTTATTATCGTAAATTATTGTGTCGTCGAATATATATGCATTTGATAAAAGCAGCCAGCACACAGTGATGATAGAGTTTTGTACACGGATGACGTTTCGAGGAGACTGTCACTGCTGATAATCATGTGCGGGTAGCCAATCACGTAACTTCGAAACTTTGTTCACATAATCGCATTATTTCTATGTGTTCTTTGATTTTAGTGGTAATAATATTTTGTATATCTGTGGTGTTTGCGTGTTAGGTGTGTAGATTTGACGCTTTGACTGCATTGTGTGTGTGTGTGTTTGTGTGTGTGTATGAGTGTATGCATTAGAATTGGTAAGTTTCTTTGCAAACAATTCTTATTCATGGGGTGAATCATTCTTATTCTCCGATAATCTGATTGTATCCCACCGATCTTCTAGTTGTAGATGTCCCTTGCCTACATGGTGAACCTGTAAATGGGATCACTGCTGTTTCCTCTTAAAAGTGCTGTGGTCAATAGTTGGATAGCTGCATTTCCTTTTCTTGTGCGCTTTTTCAATCTCCTTAGTGGATTTCATGGAATTGTTATTAAACACCAGCTCATCATCTTCTATCGGTTTCCTCATTTATTATTCAGCATTTTCGATGAGCCTGCCTTTACCGATAACGGGTGTTTAGATAAATTAAGGTGGAAATGTGTATTAGATTAGAGTGGTGTAGGATTATTTTTGTCCTACAGATTTAGTCCTTCCTCAATACTGACGACACAGAGTCTTGGCTTAGCTATAGTTAAAACAGAATGACTTGACCTAAACTTTATCTGTTTCTAAAACATAAAATAAATCATACAATTACACCAAGAAAAATGTACAAATCCACTGTCATTCAAAAAAGGACAAAACGTACCGAACAGTATTGAGGGTACGGACAAAATGAACAGTCAATTAATTACATGTACACACAAATAGAGTGACAGACAACAAAGAACATTCAAGGTCACATCACGTGGTGAGAGTTACGATAAATTGAGCAATAATCGCGACAAGAAGGTCACATCATATTGATTAACTGTCTATCACACAGTCTATGTATCTGTCGCGATTAACAAGTGGGTTGGCTCTCCACAAACCCTAGGGCACAGTTTATCCTCTCCTGTTGATTTTTTTGCTTTATAATCTAGCATGACAGGTAATTCTCCTTGTGGATTTTGTGACTCCATTCCAAGGTGAATTTAACTCCCTGTGCCCTAACGAATGTATATGTGTATGTGTATGTGTGAAGTAAGTAGGGATGATAAAATGAAAGTATAAGAAATGTAATAGAATTATTATTATATGAAGGAAGTAGCGAAGGGATTGCATGAGAGTTTGCCTTGATATGATGTGATTCTGAGGAGTGATGAATTCTGCTTGAGATGTCATCAGTAAGTAAACTATCCGTGTGTCCTCTTATCCGATAACTTTATCTTCACAGTGATGGCATTATGTGCTGTACGACTAGAGTGTGTGTGTGTGGGGGGGAAATTGTTTGTTATATGATCCATCAGTTGTGTTATTGTTTGTCTGTCTACAGGTGGTGATGGCGAACGGTGATCATCGGATCGGTATATTTGCCAAGCGTGCTATTCTCCCGGGGGAAGAACTATTCTTCGACTATCGTTATGGTCCAATGGAACAGTTGAAATATGTTGGGATTGAGAGAGGCGATAAGGACAATAGTCGGAAAACTGGTACTGCTAGCGGTAGTAATAGTGGTGGTGGTGGTGGTGGGAAGGTGAGAAATGCTTTACGCCCATTGAATGAATCTAGTGAGTTTCCTGCATTGCGATGAAATCAGTCGGCCAGTGGGAAAATCAAAGTGATCTGTTGTAATGCAGTAAGTGTACTTATTTTTTGCTATTGATGCCTCTGTATATTATTTATTTATTCAAACGCAGAAAAAAACTTGGTACAATACGGCACCAAGAAAGATGCGCCACACAATAACAATAATAAAACAACATCGATGAAAAGTGAAAAATATAAGTAGAGAACGGATAGAGAAGTTCATCTTGAAGGAAAACAGTCATGTTTAACAAGTTCAAACAGTATTCGTTAACTATCATCAGGAAGGGAAGGGAAGAAAGAAGGAAATTGTAACACGTTTGCCATTGATTACGATTCTTGGCCATATCCAATAACGTTTCGAGCCATCGATTCGGGCTATCTCGCGGACCCCAACCAGGGAGGGAGTCGTGACACACCAACCGATGCTAATCTAGCACAAATACCTTTCATCCGACGAAGCCACGTCATGGACTGACCAGCCGTCCGCCTTTTCCATCCTGTCCCAGGGCTAGCGAACAGAGACCACCGGTACGGAAGCCTCTGAGATGACATTCACAGCACATATTCAAGCCAAAGGAGTCTGTGTTTCCAGATGACGACACTCAATGAGTGATGATATCCACTGTGTCCAAAGACTCGCCGCCGAACCTCGAAATTACTCTTGCGATGATGCCATCGAACGCAAGTAATCCTGTGGAGACAGCGATGATCGAACAGGCAGAGCCGTGGAGAGGCCAGGTTTCACAGGTGTAGAGTAAGACAGCCCGCACCGAAGCATTGTATACCGGACCTTTGACAGCCAGGCTAACGTTGCGACGGCGCCAGAGGTGGCTCAAGTTGATGTATGCCACCTTAGCCTTCATTATACGGTTGGAAATCTCATCCGTCACTCCTCCGCTCCGCCAGCACTCACACAACTACCCAGATACAGAAACTTATCAACAACTTCAAGCGGTTCACCCACAGGTACAGGCTCCTGCCAATCTTGTAACAGTAGTTTGCACTTAGATGGTGCAAAGTACATACCATACTTACAGGCACTAATCACCAACTGATTAAGTGCGATTTTGGTAGCCTGCATGCTATCGCACAGTAAGACGATATGATCTGCATATTCGAGGTCGAAAAGTCTATCTCCAGGTAGCAGATCTACACCACCTTCACGCACATCCTTCAGAGCTGACTCCAGAATGTCATCGATGGCAAAGTTGAAGTTTAACTACCTGACCAAAATGGTCAACAGGTTGACGTCATAATTGAAAAATCCTCAGACATAGTTTAACTTTAGACAGACACTGAAGATGCTTAAACTGACGAATGATGTTGGGGAGAGCAATTAGGCCGAAAGTAAATTTCATCCTCTAACTATGTATGCTAGCATAGTAGTCTACCTATGGCTAAGCCTAATATGTCTGTAATTATATGGAGGTGTAGAAAGTGGAAGTCGACTTATGCTCGTGTGTGATTGTGAATACCACTTGTATCTATGCATTTATTTAGACAGAAGAATAGAGGAGGTAGGATAACATTACTTTTTAATGATTTTTGTTGTGTACTGCTATTTATGATTGATTTCTATTATCTATTTTTGTTGATTAAGGTGAAAGGCAAGCAGCCAGTAAAGGACACTGTGGAAACTGAAGACAAGGAATGGTATTATGAAGTGGCAACTGACATCACAGTTTCCATATTCACGTCAAGATGAAAGCGTTTCTTGATTGTTGTTATTACTATATTGCAACTTTTTCTGCTCTAATTATAACATCCTACGAAAAGTCATGTAAAAAGTTATCAATAAAACATTCGTTCACACCAAACAAACACTACTTCTTTCCCGGTTTGAGTGTTGGCTTGATTTTACTGTTTTTTTTTGTCGTCTTGAGGATGACTGGTTGTGTGCTTGTTGTGACGACGTGGGCGCATATCATTACTTACTTTCTCGTAAATATATCCTCTGATTATGAAGTGTTTGACGAAAAGATTGGTCGAGCAAGGTGTTTTCCTTTTTGTCCGGGAAATATGTGCTAGTCGCGGTGCAGACACACAGGCAGAAGCGAACGTATTCGAATTAGATTTCATTTAGTGCTGCTGTTCGACGTAAGGTTTGAAAGTTTTGGTCGCTATGGTGTTGGTGGGATTGCTTGCATCACGGTCAAATGTTTGTTGCTGGCTTTTCCAGGCTTACTGCCTACCGGGTAGTAAAGAAGTAGGTGAGGTCTTTGGGAATTCGTGGATGAGGAATTGAACCTCTGGACCTGTGAGTATGGCTGGTTAGCATTCCGAGTATGACAATGGTGTATTTTCTACACACTGTGTATTCAAGGATGAATGAAAGTGTGTTGTAAGATGTCAGTTTGTAAAACAATTGAACTACGTGTTTTAAACTATGAAATGAAGGTTTTGAAGCCTTCTAGTGTTTTATATGCTTTTTGTAGAGGTATTTTGTACGACCTGAATTGTGTGGTGTGTGTGTGTGTGTGATTATGAGTTTTCATGGTCACTTGTTTCTGCTGTGTTACTCAGTCTTTGCTTATACAAGTTGGTTCGTTAACTTTTTTTCATTGTTTCCCACAGATGATGCGTCGATCATCGTATCGTTCGGAAACTGAGAATGCTGTTAGGAAAAGTGGAGGAAGAGGAAGAGGAAGAAGAGGAAGCAGAAGATTCAGTTTAGTTGGTGAGATATATTCTTCTCGTCAATTGAGACAACGACGGCAAACTACTACGGCGACTACTATTACTCCTCCTCCTCCTCCTCCTACAACTTTAACTATTACCAGCAAGGATTCGATTAGGTCATATAACAGCATTTTGAATGAACATCGTCACCGCCTGCATAAGGTGATTAGAAAGGTGTACAACTATATACGACTCAGTAATCTAGTAGACAAATGGAAATATGTAGATGAATGTTTAACAAGCAATAGGAAGATGCTGTTGAAACTGTTACCTGCGTCCTCTGCTCCTGTTGCTAGTGATGACGATGAGGACAAAGCATTTCATGCCAATAATAATAATAATAGTACTGATGGCAATACAGTTTCATTATGTGAACCAATACGAATTCCGCTTATGTGTGATAAGCCTACTTTCTTTGGTGTTAGAATCAACAATGAAAATTACAATGTACCCGTGACAGTAATCCCTCACGTGGATGCATTGCCAAGCTTCTCAATGTGGTCTACGGTTCAACAGAATTTCTCTGTAGAAGATGAGAAAGAGTTGGCTAACTTACCATATATTGGAGAGGAAGAAGTTCAAGAGGATAGGAATTTTTTCGATGAGTTGTTGGATAATTATGATGGGAACTTCCACGGGAATTTCCCGTTTGAATTTGATGAGGCTGTAGTTTGCGAGTTGGTCGAGCTAACTCATTATGTCTGGTCTGATATTATCTTGTATTGTGGTTTATCCCATCAGTCTTCACAAGTGGGAATTAATTGCAGTGTTGGTGATCGTGCTAATGTTGACGGTCATGATCAGGTAAGCCAGTTTGTTGTAGAGTATTGCTCTTTGTGTGTTTAACTGTTTATCCCTGTAAACTGAGTGAAACTGGCCACACTGTTTGGTGAAGAGCTCGTTGCTGGTGACAAGTGAGTGAAATAGCCCGTCAGTAATAATAACAATGGTAGCAATGGCTGTATTCCACACATTATTTCTGATAAAGTTTGGGATGTTATCCAATATTGCGCCTAATGTTCTGTCTTCACGATGCATATTAATTAAGTTACAAAATAATCGCAGAAGCATGTGATATCTAAAGTAGTATTAGTGGCAATGCTATATATATGAACGTATCAAAAATTGAAAACATTGACGACGATATGTGGTAGTAAATGGAAGAATGGGGGGAAAGTGATTCTACTCACTGTTTCTCAGTAAGTTAGTGGTCTCATGCCTCTACTCTTCACCACATATAAAATGCATAGCCGATGGGGTCCTCATCTTTCGTCAAGCGAATAACTTGAGGATATGTTACCACAGTGTTGCATGACTTAGCTAGCCGTATAACATTACTATTATAGGACTGCACATCTCGTGTATGATTGTGTACAAGAACAATATATATAGTGTACTGTGAGGGAGTTTTTGGTTTCATCATTCTTAGCTGACGGTGTTGTCAGCGAACTTGCTTGGACAGACATTAGTGGAATACTCTTTCGATGATGCTGTAAACCATTCAGTGCTAGATAAGTTTGTTTTCCAGGTGATACTCTGTGTGGTGATACTTTCGTCCAGTGTGAATGAGCCACACCTATTGTGTGCGGACTGGTTTTGTTTCCTGAGGCTACCGAGACCTAGTTGTGTCAGTTGGGGTTTGAGGTCGTGTAGAAGTTGTTGGAAGTCGAGGGTCTCTACCCAAGAGTCATGGGAGTAAAACTGTTGTTCTTAGAGTTTCCGTAACCATCTCCTTCAATTGTGTTGTATCGTGAATGACGATAAAAGTTCTAAACTGGCTACCTGTTTGTCGTATATTCGGATATTAAATTCAGGTGTCACAAGCTAGATGTCTTAGTAGCACCAAGATTTGACTATTGATACATTCGAGTACAAAGTTTTGCTTTGTTTCTTTAATTCCCTGCAATTTGTGGCTGTAAAGAGGTCTTACATCCAAGCCTACTGGATTTGCAAAGTAGCTTCCTTCCGTTTGTTTGTCTGGTGACAGCAGTGTATGACTTGACCGAGTAGTGTAGTGTATATAAAATGCTTTGTTATTGACCTTATTCGTACTCTGACTTCAGCTTTTCTAACTATTCGGGTGAATTTTCCATCACGTGAATAGACAGTCGTCTCTTCATAAGACTTATTTATTTGTTTCCACAATCACACCGAGATCGATGTATGCAGTTGAGAGTGCGGAGCATTGGCAACCTGTCTTCCCCCCTAGCTTGGCTATGTTAAAGGATAGGAGTTTTGCAGCCAAATTAGTTGTGCTATAATACCCTTATTGAGTCTGTCCTCGTTGAAATACCTCTTGTAGATCGCCTCCCCCCCTAAATAGTAGACTGATAGATATACGGCTTCCTTTGAAACAGTTTGGATATTTTTACTGGTTCCTATATGTTTGGAATACTTACTGGGTGACCTCTGAGGGGGATATCGATTCTTAGGTAAACTATTCTTTAGGGTTTTTTAAAATTGAATTTTAGGTTTTCCCGTCGATTGATTGGACCCAAGTGCTCGATCTCAGGTTGACATGTCGGCTTCTTGTGCAGATTCTTCGACGATGTCTGGGCGTTTAATTAGAATTTAATTTGTGGATGGTGACTAGCAGTGGAATCCAGGATAACGCGCATTTCGTCCTATTTGGGATTCGTCAGTGAATGTACCTGCATTTCCCAGTGAGTGGGGATGTTCTCACCGAGACTCGAACCCAGTGCTCAAAGTTTCAAACGCCAAAGCGTTATCCACTAGACAGACCACTTGGGCCACGAGAGCCACCGACCTGTTGTGCAACGGGTCATATTGGTTATTTAATTGAATTTTATATTTTCCCGTCGACTGATTGGACCGAAGTGCCCGGTCCCAGGGTTTTTATTTGACTTTCGATTGTCCTATGAGAGTGAATATATTCCGTACTGTATTGAACAATGTTTTGAATAGGTTGTTTTCATACTGGATGGGAAGGAAGTTGTTCAGGTGTATATCCTGTCCTATCCTATCAATGCAGACTTTCTAAGTATTCATCTTTCGATTGTGTCATCAATCGTTCTCAGCAGAGAAACATCTTGGAATGTGATGTGATGGCATGGTGGTTTTCCTCGTGTTCTACTATGAAGTTAAGATTAGGATAGCATGCAGTGAATTTCATTCATAAATTATTTTCCGCCTCTGATTTACATCGACAGACAACAGAAAAATATTCTACATATTGTTAGATATGATTGTGTCTGTTGTGTAATACATGCATCAATGACTAATAATGATACCAAGTTGTGTAATTACTTCTTCTTCTTCTAGGCGACTACGAGTGGTGTTGACAATGAACGGAGGAATGGAAGTGAAGGGATTATTCTTACTGTGAATGAAGTGTTAGGAATTACTGAATCGACTGAAGGAGATTCGAGTTTGAGTTCACCTGAAGCAAAACGTGTTAAGGATTGTGGGATTCCTTATGAAGTGTTTGTCGTGAGTTGCTTATTAAAAGACTTTTGTAATTATTTTAACCTATTTGTTTTCTGTTTATAGAATTACTTGGAATTGATGTTAGTAGATGGTAGGCATGTATGGACACGTAGGTTGTGTAGTTGTTTGTTGGGACTGCAGTGGTTGTGAATCGTGAAGTGACGGACTGCTGTCCCTTGGGAGATTGAGACTTGAGTCGATCAGTAGTAGTGGGTGGAGTGAGAGATGTTACCACTGAGCTAGCATCTATTGACGACTGACTTGTAGGTCTGTTGATGGAGGATAGATTGTCATGCGTGCAGGACGTTTGTGTTGGTTGTGACTGAATTCTGTTAGTGAAGTGACCATGAAGTCTGGTGAGGTGACTTCCCGTCACTCACGGTGTACTCTGAATATTGGTGTTGGCTTGACCATGACTGTAGTTTATTGACCAGTGCCATCGTTTCATGTTTCCTTTCTGAACGTTAGTTATTTTCTTCGATAGTAAAATTGTTGGATGTTTTCATAAGCAGTTGACCGGCATAATTGGGTGGAAAAGAAGAACAGTCGTCTTGGTGGAATCACCAAGATTGCCTTTAATGTACTTACTAGCTGTGACGAGTGGTAAATTAGGGGGAAAGGCACGTTCTGCATTGCACTCACTGGAGGGTGTGTGTCTGGAGCGTAATTCCCCTGAATGGTCTCCACAGCGTATATCCGATCCATCTGGTCCATTTGCTTCTACATGTTTGTTGTTATTGTTGTTTAGTGTTCTGGTAAAGTCGCTTGTTGCTTATGCTTTGTGGTGGGCCATCTAGCCTTTTTGATGGGACGAAGGCGTCTGTTAATGAAAGTCTGCAGTGGCCTGTTTGAAATACTTTTGATGACAAGTGTGGGAATTCCAGTTTGTGAGACATCTCAGAGGTAAATCATCCTGAAAGTTTAAATCTTGTTTGTTTGCTTGATATTTGTGCATTGTTATCAGTATGGAATTGGCATATATGCACCGAATTTCGTCCAACTGATGTACACATCAGTAACATAACACTTTTGAGTTGGTATATTGTTTAACGGATGAGTATACAAGTTATTAGTAAGATGAATTTAGCGCCGCCTTTGTCCTTTTGTTTGCTTGTTTATTTGCTTACTTGTGATTGTGTGTAAGAGAGGCAGGCATAGATTGGGTGAATTACGATTGGAACTACCTCGCGTAGTTAGATAGTCTTATGTGATTTTGTATTTGATTATGTGGTTGGTTAGAGGGAATTCTGTAGTCGTATTTGATGTTACTGTTTGTCTCGCTTAGAGATGCTTCATCGAATTTTATTTTCTGCAGCTGTGATGATATCTGTTGTGGTGTTTTGTTAAATACTACTACTACTACTAGATCGGCTAACGTTGACACCCTGCGACTGCCTTTATCCTCCCCTGCGGAAGTGTTAATGAAAGCCTTAAGGTGGTTAATATAGGGTGACACGGAAGTTGTTACAGTTTGAATGCTGTTTGTTGTTGTATATTTCTGTGGTGTTGAGTGACTTTTGTTGTTGTTGTTGTTGCTTTTGTCCTTTCTTCACAGGCTATAGCTGGAACATTTGGGTCAGGAGACGATGCAAACAAACTTAAAGAGAGGTATATAGAAACGAAAAGACGTGCAGATAATTCTCAGGTATGTGTAATTAACCAATGGTGACCGATGATAGTCTTTGCTTATTTATATATATACGTGTGTGTTTGCATGTGGAGTTGGCTTGACTAATTCTTTTGTAAGAAGAGATATTCACTACAAAGTTGTAGTGAAAATCAGCGTTGAAAATGCCATCCAGTGTGTGGTAATGAAATGTCTACTTGGAAAGACGTCGGAGAGGGAGTCACCATTAAACAATGTTGTTCATGCATGTCCTGAGTTGGAAGACTGCTTGGTGATTGGTGTTAGCACTCTACTCTAAATCAGTTGGTTTGTAGTTGTGTAACAACAGAAGACAAAGGTCAGGCAAGAGATCGTTTATAAAGGAAATCAACACATATTTATAGATTTTCATGTACATTATTACAGATTAGTTAAGCAAACAAACACAGTCTTCTGATTGGTTGTTTCGTCTCTTTGTGGCTGTTTCTTGAATGTCAGATCATCTATATGCTAACCGTATCCGCCTACGCAAAGTCTGCTGTGGTTGGTTGTTGAATCAGTCTTTGTTCTTATTTTTCTCACGACCAATATTGGGGACGTAAACATTGACGTAAATTACTGTCTACCGATTTGGCTAGTAGACAGCTCTCACCACAGTTGAAGTTCCACCTTGTTTACACTAGAACGTGTGTGTAACTGGGTGGTAGGTATGAGAAGGTTTTACACGCTTATCCTTTGAATTCTACTCATCACTGTATTTCATCATCATTTCATTTAATTTCGTACACAGGAGATTTCGATTCTGGAATGTTGTGAATTCCAGTGATTGTATTTTAATATCCCTCGTTACGCAATCATCAGTGTTTCTTACGACAGTCATTGATGATGCAGGAAATGTTTGTCTAAATTGTATTATAACTCGTTTTATTGGATGTTATGGGGGGTTGTTTGCAGCTGTTGGGAGCCAAGGAAATAGAGTGGATGGATATTATGCTTCAACATTGTCTATTTTATTTCATTTGCAATATTGTTTATTTGTTTAGTCGGTGTTTGAGGGAGGTAGGAAATTACGGGGTTCTAGTGTTTTTTCTTCATTGATTACATCTGTGTAAGTTTTGCCAATAATTTGTGTGTGTGTGCGTGCGTTTGGATCAATAAAATGTGTTATTTCTTGTGTTGTAGTCAAATGAGGAGACGCCGATGCCTTGTCCAAATCTAGACAATCCCTTTGAGGTGCACAATGCGGTGATCAGTGGTCGACATAAAAACCTTTCACGAGGTGATGCTTTACACTCCTATCGGACATTGTTTTGTCGTCGGTGTTTCAAGTATGATTGTTGCCTACATCCGTATAAGTCTACGCCGTCGATGTGGAGCCATCGTTGGCCGGTAAATGGAAAAACGAATGTCGGTTAGTGATAAATTCGATTTTTAAATGTCATTTGAATTACTGCTCCTCTACGGCTAACCAACCACCCTGTCCTTGCTCCACCTACCGAAACTCTGTGTGTGTGTGTGTGTACATCACCATTCACAATCTAAGGAAGTGCGTGTTTTCGGTAATCTCTCATCTCAGGATTTATGTTTCCTTAATAAGACGTTAATCCTGGACATTTGAAACTAATGTGGTTAGTAGAATGAAAGTCTCTATGACGAGAAGAGATGGAGAGAAATGCTTACAAGGGATGCAGGGTGCAGGAGTAAGGAATGTTTATGTTTGAATGCAGGTAGGAGAAGGATAGATAGGCTAACGGGTTTGGTCGTTTGAGGGTGCTGGACTTACAAATTGAAGTGTTCTCGTGGAGGCAGTTACATAGGCAGAAAGACTCGTGAAGCTCATGATGGCCTTGTTGAAGGTTGTCAAAGGTGAAACTGGATATTGACACATCTAGTAGGTAAGGTTGAGGAGAAGACTGATACAAATCCAACCTCTACAATTCTATTGAAGGTGTCACTTGAATTCCCTAGATTGGTCCGCCTTGGATTGCTAAGCATAGGTGTAGGGGAGTTACGATTGAGCGTTATCAACCGAAATTCTTTGTTCAGAAGGAGTTTGTTGAATCCCTCTCCTTCCACCGAGTAGAAAGAATCTGCCTCACTAGACACACAACAACAAGCACCAATCACCATCAACGACAGCATATGCATGTGTGTATATATTCAGCATACGTGTTTGACCTGATGATGGTTTCATTTTTATTTTGATAGTCTCCCGTTTACTTTGTGTCACTGAATTTTCTTCTGTGCTACTTAGTTTGTTCCGTCCTCTCATTCGAATATTTTGCTTTAAATGATATGAAAAGAGCTGAGTTTGAGAGTCGTGTATTTATAGATTGGGTATGATTTATGAACGACATGTGAGTGTATGTATATACCGCAGATTCTTTATCTTCGTGAGTGGATCTGTGGTGCTCATTGGTTTAGGGTGTCGACTGTGCACCAACTAACTGGGTGACGGGTTTAAACTATCACTGCATCTACCGAGAGTGGTTCGGGCAACAGTAGGTGTTACTATCACTGCCCCTCAGACATACGCGCGCACACACACACATGCCATAGGTGTGTTGTGGCTCCTCGTCGCCTTCATAGGGATTTGCAAGTTGTTATTTGGGTGACTGTATTCGTCAATAGTGAATATGAAATGGCTGACTGGGAAAGATAGATAGATAATTAAGCAAGAATGAATTCTGTCAACGTACACAGTGATGAAGAACCTATCGGCCAAGAAGTATGCAGAGGGAAATGGGGACAGATGGATTGGACATAGTCGGAGGAGATGTTTGATTGATGTTACAGATGAAGCATGCTCTCGGGTGGAACTGGAATGGATGAAACGGGAGGTGAGCAACTAGTAAGGTGGGATGTTCGTCCGAAGGTGAGATGGATGGAGGAGATGGTTTGAGGTGTGGATGCAATGAAAGCTGATGGAGATTGGTAGTGGGGTTAGTGAGCTGATAGAAGAAGATTGGAGAGAATGAGAGTGAAATAGAGTTGTGCACGGGATGGGTAAACGTCTGTGTTCCACTCGTGAAGAACCGAGGGGATAATAGTTATAATGAAATTGATGCAAACCGCAACAAAAAACCGCAGTGTCAATATATCTCAACATATCTGCAGCGGACATATGCCTACCGGATAAATGCCATGAAATTGTTGTGGAGTGAGAAGGAGTGACCAGTGGGATACGATACGCCTGCCATTTTAGGGTTAGATGGATGGATAGTCGCCGATGGCATTAGTTGAGGATAAAGCTGTGTAAGGGTAATTGACAGGTCGTTGAACTCCGACTCAGTCAGTGAGAGTGTTTATCGGAGTGATTGATATGGTGGCGGTAACTCGAAGGTTGCAGATTCGATCTTTGTCGGGATTGTGGGTGGGAATTACTGGAGGATTGGAAATACGGCGAAACAGCTGTCGAGTGTTTCCCGGTTTTCAATGACTCCCTCTAACTGATGTCGATTGGTGACGAAATCTGCATTGATCGGTCGGTCGGTTTTCGACATAGAACTTTGCACATATGTGCGTCAGTTCAAGTCGCCACATTCCATGTAGCACACAAAGCAAGAGAAGAAAGTAGAAGAAATGCATAATATAGACAGTAAACAGAGGTGTGAGACAAAGGAATAGTAATAACGAAGAAGAAAACAGTTTTATTGGAAATCATAAGTCACAAGGAGTGGATGCATCTGCGTTAGCCATTGAGAACGATCACTTTGAGCCATGTCACCAATTGTTTCCAACCATTGGTTTTTACCGTCCCGAGGACCCCAACCAGGAAGTCTACACCTTCCTACATGGCTAGACTAACTGTTGTGGATTTCATTGACTGGTGCCATGTTTTGGTTTGACCGCCGCTAGCTCTCTCTTTTCCAGCCTGACCCTATATCAGCTAACATTGCCCGTCTGTCGAGGAAGGCAATGACTAGGCATACGTAACACATGTCCTAACCATCTCAGTCGATGTAATTTCACAGTCTCATCGATTGATTTCCCCTCCTTACCTAGCACTCGCCTGATGCCTAACCTCAATATTGCTCAACTTATTATAGCACTTCACACAGGAGATAGAACGCAGACACCTATGATCACAGACAGCTAATCTTTTCATGTCTTCTGCTCTCAATGGCCAGGTCTCAATCACAGGCATAAAGGAGGACGGAGCGGACTGCTGAGCAGTACACACGCCCTTTGGTCGATAGCGAGTCGGATATCACGTCTACTAAGCCAGAGACGGCGTAAACTGGCATATGCAAAACTAGCCCTCTGTATTCGTAGTGAGATTTCGTCAGAGATCAACCCGTTGGCACTGGCTGATGCGACTTCCCAAAAAAGTGAAGCGGTCAACGTTCTCTACCACTTCACTTCCTATTTCTAAACTAAGAGTCGGTGTAGTCCAATCCTGCAACATCACCTTACATTTTACAGGGGCGAATCGCATGCCAAACATACGAAGATTGCTGCCCAAGGTTTTCAGAAGACTCTGCATTTTGTCAGCGTCCTCGCCTAGAAGGACTATATCGTCCGCATATTCTAAGTCAACGAGATTATTCCCTGGTAGCAAGTCAATCCCTGAGCCTCTGAAGTATGTTAGGGTTAAGTCCATTAGTACGTCTATGATGAAATTGAATAGAAATGGGGATAATGGGCATCCTTGGCGGACGCCACTAGTTGTCACCACTTCAGATGACAACTCGCCGTAAGCCCTCACCTGGCTGGCTGCATGAGTACGAGTAGAGTTCCTTAATCAGTGCAATGTATTTTCTCGGCATTCCCTTTACAGCCAAGCATCTCCAGAAAACCTCTCGGTCGACAGAATCGAATTCCGCCTTTAGGTCAAGAAATATAACGGTTGTTGAACGCCGGTAAGAATGCCTATGTTCTAGAATCTGTCGAAGGGTGAAGATATGATCAATACACCCTCTTCCTGGCCTAAAACCTGCCTGGTTTTCTCATGTTTGTGCCTCCCGAGCACCACTTAGTCTACGCAGTATTATTGAGCCTAGGATTTTAGATACTATATTAGTCGAGCTAATCCCTCTGTGATTATCACAAGAAGAAATCTGCATTGAAATTAATCCATAATGGAAATAATATCAATCATAAGAATGCTATAATTTATTGATTTTTGTGAGGGAATATTTCTCCTCAGACTTGATGTGTATATTTTCCTTTCTCCTTTTCTCTACCTCTGTGATTTCTAGAAATGGATGGACCATATTGTGGTTCATGGTGTGTTCGCCAGTCGGTGAATGACACTGCTGGACAGAACTCAATGAATAACAATAATACTAATAAAAGATGTGATGCAACGCGTGCACCCAGCAACGTGGAATGGAGTCATGATGAAAAATGTCTATATGAAGTGTTGGCTCCACTGTTTATCCCTTACGGAGATCCATCGTACAATTTATACAACTGGTGCTGTAGATTGTCGAAATTACTTGGAACGAAAAAGTGTTGTGATGTGAGTTTATTGATGCTTCAGTGTTTTCTGTTAAATGTGTGTGATCATTTTCGAATAGGCTTTTTCGATTCTTCTTGTAAAGTATGTTGACTGACTTTATGACTGTGGTTGTTACTGACGTGTGTGTGTGTGTGCGTCTACTCACTGAATGATGGGTTCTGCGGCTACTATAATATAGTTTTGTGAATAGGCTGGTAGGTAATGTTGGCTCGGATGACATATTTATTGGAATAGCTTCTTGTCAAGTAGAAATAGTCTGCAGAAAGGGGTTGACCACGTTTTCATTTCACTTCTAACAATCAGGTGATTAGCAAAATTTTGATGTGAAACTGAACGGACAATGCAGAGCTAATTTGTAAAGGAATGCATTTCTTCGCTCTGTCTGTTGTCATTTCCATTGATTTTATGATAGTGATGAAGCCGTTGCGTCGTCATTGGTTGAATGGTAGAATGAATGCTCAGTCAGTCAGTCAGTAGTCACGCTGTGGAGGAGTTAGGGTTCTATTCTCGATCGATTGCTGTCTTGACATCTGTCTTGACGTGACTAGCAGTAAGCCCTGAAAAGTAGTAGATTCGATGGATGTTGATGGGAACAATTCCACGGTGTATAAACGACGGCGACAACAAAAGACACACACACACAGCTGCTACTGAAGTTTTGAGAGCTCGAAGCTGTCCTATGTTCCAGTTGGCATGTAGAGGCAATAAAAGAATCGGTCATTGGGAATGTCACTGTGAGAATCTACGGAACACAACACGGAGAAGGTAACGTGTTAAGTCAGTGCTCCTATATGCTTCGGAGACTTGGCGTGTTGCCAGAAGCATTTGTATACTGTGAGAAGTGCTTGTTAGTGGTTATCCTTCACCCTGGTTGGCGATGTGGTCTTCGTTGTGGAGATATGGTGGCGGTGTATGCGCATATGAATATGTGGATGGATGGATGGATGAAAGAAACGCTGAGGGGACTATGAATTGACTTGAAACACCAAGTAGGCTGTCGAGTAGTGAAACCTGAAGAACTGGAGCAGCCGAATGGGTCTTGTGTGGCAGCCGTGGTTAACATAGGCGTTGACGATGATGTCTGGAGGAAATGAAGAGTTCCTATACCACATGCGATCGATAGCTGGCTGGGCTCAGAGTACAGGGCTCCGTATGTCTCTCTGTGGACGCAAGTAACGAATATTGACGATGGCAATAATAAAAAAATAGTAATAAGAACAACAGTATTACGGATTTCTAGTGAGTAGATAACACAACACTTTTAAATTTCATAGGTTTCTTTGTTGTGGAATGGTAACTTTTTGACTGGTTAGCCAGGAGACTGTTGGCTTAAAATCCACTGGAGGTTGGACGTTTCATTCCAACTGATCGCAAGACTTGATAAAATCGTGATATTGTCTTTGTGTTGCCTCTTTTATCCATATGTTGAATTATCATAATTAATAATACTGCTACTGTATTATTATTATTATTATTATTATGATTTAGGTGTTGGCATATACAAATACACAGGATCTTCCAACTCTTCTAAAGCCAGATTCTGGTCAATTGAGTACGTTGCGTGTACCGGGTACCGGTGAAGAATGGAGTCAACGATCGGCTAGTACAGCATCGTTGGATGGTTATGATTGTGCAGAATCAGCAGGATCATGCAATGGAAGTGTACAAGGGAATGGAGAGTTTTGTGATGAAGCGTTGTTGGTGGGGAATGAATCAAGTAGTTGTAATGGTGTAACAACAACAACAACATATCGTCGTAAACGAGCCAAGAAACAGGCTAGAAGAAGGATGGTATTGAAGTTACCAACTCCTCGTGAAGGTAAGTGGTCAGGTGGTGGTGGTGGCGGTGGCGGTTGAAGTCTTTCCTCATTTGTTGTTTGTGAACTGACTTCGATGATGCTGAAGAGAAAGTGTGTGTGTGTGTGTGTGTGTGTAAATAGATAAATTTGAGTGTTTATATGGTTCACCTAAGAGAATGATTGGTCGTTTAACTGTGTGTGTGTGTTCACAGGATAGGTGTTTTGATGTTGCGAGCCATGATCGGCTCTCAATGCCATTTGATCACTAATTGGCCTGAAGTGTGCATTCAGACGAAATTCGTGCCTATCTTATATCAATCCTTATTCTTATTGCACCTTCATGAGAGCATAATGCATTTCCTGCCCCCCCCCGTCCCTTACAATCTAGCACTATGTAATCTTACTATTTGTTTTCGTTAGGCTTTATCTTTTACAAGGTTGGTGTGAAGATTTGTTTAGTGTTTTCGATTACTCTTGTTATCATAAAGTATTCCACTTGTTCATCTTGTCATTAATAGGATTATTATTATTATTGTTATGCAATAGTAATCATTTGTTAATGTATGAGCGACGATATATATTGGACTGAAGCCTGATGAGCTTTTATTAGAGAAACAGGATATTTCATTGGTGGGTGGTGACTACTAACAGTGGAATCCAGGATGCGCGTTTCGTCCTATTCGGGACTGGTGACTGGATGCATCTACATTCAATTCCCCAGTGAGTGATGGTGTTCCCACCGGGACTCGAACCAAGTGCCCATAGTTTCCAACGCCAAAACGTTATCCGTTAGACCACTTGAGCCACGAGGGCCACCCACCTCTTGTGCAACGGGTCATATTGATTATTCAATTGAATTTTAGATTTTCTCGTCGATTGATTGAACCGAAGTGCTCGGTCTCAGGTTGACATTTGTACCTGCATCCAGTGACGAATCCCAAGTTGGACGAAATGCGCTTTATCCTGGATTCCACTGCTAGTCACCATCCACCAATTAATTAACTTCTAATTACATGCCCAGACATCGTCGAAGTATCTGCACAAGAAGCCAGCATGTCAACCTGAGACCGAGCACTTCGGTCCAATCAATCGACGGGAAATTCTAAAATTCAATTCGCTTACGTATGTTGTTGTGTATTAAATTCTTATTATTGTTAATACTCATTCCTTGCATCCCTAGTAGAGCAGAGCAGAGCAGAGCAGAGCATAGGGCTTCAGCGGCAGCCCATTCGTATTGTACTCTGCCTTTCGTTGTCATTCTCAGGTGACTCGAGGACTACATAGAAGCGTATACGCTCTGCTGACATGGTCCGCTCAATGCTGTTGCCTCGAGAACGATGGTCGAAAGGTGGCTTCTCATTTGAATTCCTCCTGAGGATAGGGTGGGGGTGGAGTGGTGTAGGGCATGGGGTTTTCGTGACAACAACTACTACGATGACTTCTCTTGTGTCATTGGCATGTGTTTGCTACTGCATCTGTGTGTCTAGTGGTGGTTGATTAGTAGAGTGCTCAGCAGTCATGCTGAGGTGGCTGGTGTTCGATTCCTGACCATCGATGCATTGTTAGGCCTCACGTAGTTGTTTATTACTACTGATGTGGGTAGTAAGCGCGTGAAGAGGCGGTTGAATGGATGGTTTGGCGTGAGGCGGCTATTTCAAGCCCACCTATCTGGTGGTGGTAAAATTCAATAACACCACTCACCATATTCCACTTGGAACCCAAATGGGATAATAATGAAAAGTAATGATACTACATGGTTATTGTTTGTTTTTGTTTTCTTTCTTTTCTGGTATATAGACGAGGATGAGAATTCACAAACGAGTGCTTCTCAACATCATGGTAATAGTGTTCTACCGGTTGGACCTTCGGCACATCATTATCACCCGTGTGATCATCCCGGTCAACGATGTGATGAGTCGTGTTTGTGTAAAAAGGCTGGAACATTCTGTGAAAAATTTTGTCAATGTCCGCCTGATTGTAGGAATAGGTGAGTGGCTGTTTTAATGGGATTGTTTTTAGTCAACTGTAAGTGGAGTGTAGTACATAGTCTAGTGTTGCGTAGTGGATTGTAGACTTTAAATTTTTGAATTTTGAAGAGAATACTGTTCTTCTTCTTCTTTTCTTCTTATTCGTTGTGAATACGGAGTGGAAGATAGGGTGGTAGGGTTGCATGTGTGGCGTATGAACTGGACATTTCACCCTGTCGTGTGCTTTGTTTGTTTAGCTGACTCTCCCATTGGTCATAAGCTTTTGTTTCCTCATCACTACTACATAGTGTCTTCCATGTCACTCTGGAAACGTTGCCCAACTGTACCAGTGGTTTAGATACTGTTATTGACTTCATGAAAGCCACTGCTTCAGTGTGCTGTGGTTGTCGTATAGATGTCCGGAGTAGATTGTTGACTCTGAAGTTAACAATGTGGAGAGTTCACTTCGATTGCATCTGCTCTGACAGAGATTCGTAACATTTCTATGCCATATGCCCCTACTTCTTTGATAACCTGGTAAGCATATTCAGATCTTTGTTACATTGTAAGAACATTTTCGCCTTCTTTGTGAGAAGACATCAGCTGACTGGATTTGTGAACGGTTTCACCACTTGCGTCATACCGTTTCTGCAACTCCTAAGAAAAATAATTTTATTATTAATTTGGCTTTGAAGATTGTGTATTGAGTGGGTTGATTTTCTCGTCTAGGATCGGTAGCTCGACTCCCAACCTTCCTCCGTTTTTTCTTCTGGTGCTTAGGATCGGCTATTGAAGCAGCGCGAACTTGGTGAGATTGTGTACGTGTGAATGGAGTTTTAAATATTGTACAAGGCAATATCATCGACACACACACTGTAAGGGTTTATTTCGTCGGTACCTTTTATCAGCTGCATACAAATGACGCAAAATAGAGATCAACGATTATAGTTGGTGAACGAGATGATGATGATATAATAAATTAGGGTTGAAAAAAAGATGAGTTGTCATGGTAAAGAAGTAATTGTTACAGTTTCTTTTTGAATGGATAAGTCATAGTCAGTCAGTGAGTCAGGTGTGTATAAAATTGAAATATTGTTTTGGGTTTCTTACTTCAGGTTTCCAGGATGTCGTTGCCGTGGACACTGTAATACGAAACTATGTCCTTGCTTTTTGGCCTTTAGAGAATGTGATCCCGACATATGCGTGTCGTGTGGAGCACAGTCTTCTTTTGGAACATTCTCTTCAATGACGGATTTATTGAATGCGTTAACGATTAGTTCACCACGTGTTACTGGTACATGTCGAAATGTGGCGTTACAAAGAGGCTGGCGGAAGCATCTGTTGATGGCGCCATCTGATGTGTCTGGGTAAGAGAGTGTCAGTGTTGTTTGTATTGTGTAATTTAATTTTGGTTGTTGTTGTTGTTGATGATGATGACGATGAAGTCTCAGTCTTCGATTGAAAGATCGCCTCACACTACTGCTGTTTAGTTAAGCACTGTAAAAGTGTGATGTGCGTAGCTCGAGCACACTTTGAAGGTGGAAAGTGCTGGAAGTTTCATTCACTAGGTTTTCCAACCTATCCTCAATTATGTATGCAAGTATAGGGTAGGGTGCTATTGGTGATCCCATGGCAGCACCCTGAGTTTGTTTGTTTATTTTCCCCTGGAATTAAAGTGATGTAGAGAAGTCAGGCATTGGTGGTGGAGTGTTGGTATGTGAAGTCTTCTAGTGTTACTTTGGTTGTAAGTGTAAGTTGTTGGTGAGAAATGAGTGGGTTTTTGAGCGCTTCTATAGGCCTATTGATGGGTATTTGTGTGTGTTTATATATAGAGTGATGATGTGTAAACTATCCATTGGTCTCTTCGGTGTCCAGTTTCAAATTATTCAGTGTATGTTTATGTTGATAAGAATTACTGAGTGTATATTTTGCGTGGTTTCCAGACAGAATTTAATACAATAGAGGTAGATATTTTTAGAATTGATAAGTAGGTGAATTTGTAAAATCAAGTATGAAGTTAATATGGGATATGGCGGTGAAATATGAGCTGTAAGATTTTCATACATTGTACTGTGGTGAATAGCTTTGGACGCCGAACTGTACTCTCTCTCTAGAGAGAATAGTGACAGCGTTACACTAGTAGTTTGTGCTTAGATGAGATCTGCCATTTGTAAGTTGAATGTATTACAAGTTGTTCTCCCGATTATTTAGTTAGTTAGTTGGTTGGTTGGCTGGCTGGCTGGCTGGCTAGCTAGCTATGGAGACTTTCGATAGTTTCAAATGATTCGACTCCCTATGAGCTGAGTGAATACTAGGTACACCGATAATGAACTTAGCTGCAGAAAACGAGAGAAATGGTTGTCCGTTGTGTATTTAGATGGATCACCTTGGTCCAACTGGCTAGCTAGCTAGCTAGCTATCTAGGTAGCTGTCCAGCACTACTTATGTCGGCCGATGAATGAATCAGTAGTATATACAGCGTCATATGTAATGTTTTAATTTTTGTGCACACATATATTTCATAGTTGGGGCATATTCATCAAAGACGGTGCCGAGAAGAATGAGTTCATCTACGAATATTGTGGTGAGATTATTAGCCAGGATGAAGCAGATCGGCGTGGTAAGTTGTTAAACTCTGCGGTTATTATTATTATTACTATTATTATTATTATTATTATTATTTACTAACAAATCAATGAAAGTGATAATTTAAAATAGGAAATGGTTATCTTTTTATGGTGATTATCATGCCCTTGACTGCTGAGTGGGGAATGTGGTGCTTCAACCGGAGATCTTCGTTTTCTGGAGTCTTTCATTAGCTGACTACACAATTGATCTTGAGGTTTCATTTGCTTTGCCTCACGTGATCGCCTGCATATGTGTGTATGTGACCATGGAATGTGTCATGTCGTCTTTTCTCGTTCGGTTCCCACTTGAGCGATGGTGTGAGGGTTTGTCCGATCGATCTCCGTCTTCTTCGGCATATTTGTTCAGCGAGCGATAGGGAGTTGGTTTGTTCGTTGCCTTACCTCTCTAACTTCTTGACGACCGTAGTCAAGGTGGTGTATATATTAGCTTCCTACATGGCTAGCTGAAACGAACAATCAGAGAGTTTGTGGGTTTATTGGGAGATTTTGATTTGATCACTCGTAATTCCTTTTGCATATAGTCGTATGTCAGTCAGCGTTGTACAAGGTGGAGGAGGAGGAGGACATTGACTCAGCATGTATCGTACATGTTGTGGCCATGTGAATCTATACAGCGTGTTGGATTGATTTTTTTGTCCTGAGCTGACAGTGTGTGTACCTCGTGTCAGTATTACTCATCATGTTCTGTAACTTTACATGGGAGATAGAACGGTGATACACATCTATGGGTAAAGATAGCTAAGTTGTAGAAATCTTCCATTTGAAGAATCATTCATGAAGTGGTGGTGGTACCCTTAGTGTCCTGTACCACGTCAGTGCTTATATAACAATAATAATAATAATCTGTGAATTTGCGATATGAGGACACCACAACTGTCCGTGTTATTTGTTCTCTTCGAAGTGAGCGGTGTTAGTAGTAGTAGTAGTAGTATTCGTTGAAGACTGTTGATGTCCACGGTAACAATCGCTGGATGCTGCTTTCTCTACTTCACTCAGGCTTCGTTTGCTCTTGGAAGTGTGTGGGCAGTTGTTACTTCCCGACTGCCCACACCGTGGAAGTTGATTGATTCTTCGGGTACCTGGAACAGAGAGAGAGAGAGAGGGTTAGTATCGCGTGACTGCAGAGCCCAGGGGACAACTGCCTTAGGCCGATCACACACGGCCTGTATGAACTGGCTTCTGGGATTGGTTCCGTATTAGTAAACTTACCGCCGGTTACGGACCACCGTAGGTGGGGTAAGTCGGGATGTACAATTTTTGGGGTCGACCTTTTCTAACCCCCTCTCTCCAGAGTGGAGAGACAGCATAGGTGGCTGGCATGCTGGTCATCTGAGGGAAACCCTCACTGCTGTTACACCCCTGTTCCCCATCAGTACGACTTCGCCCTCAGACCCCCAGCATTGTGTAAGAAAGATTCCTACACAATGCCGGTAACTGCTTTTAGTCTAATCACTATCCTAACAACCTTCCTGGCATGGTGGGACCTGCAGGAACATTGGTTCCAGCTAATGTAGCTTGTTGGGTCATCGCGATGTGCAAGCCCGACCACCACGTCCAGATAGCAGCTATCGGTCGGTCCGTCATTCACTAGGTTAATATAGAAAGGTGACTGGAAGAACATATTGCAGTAGTGTTCTTGAACAGCGGATGGATAATCGTCGCACCAACTTTTTCAACATTTTTTCATTCTGTTTTCATCTCATTCCCCTCCTTCTAATAGGAAAAATTTATGATAAAACAATGAGCAGTTTCTTGTTCAATCTTAATCGGGAGTTTGTTGTGGATGCTACTCGAAAGGGTAATAAAATTCGATTCGCCAATCATTCGGTTAATCCAAATTGTTATGCAAGGGTGAGTAAGTGTGTGTGGGTGTGTGTGTGTGTTGATGTGTAAGATACCCAAATAGTTTGATATTGTTTTAAACCTTTCCTGTGTGTTTCTTTATATATGCGAGTAGTAGTTTTGCGAAGTTTTTTCTGTCGGATTCATTTAGAATGATGATGATGATGTGTTGAATCCTCACTGTCTCCCAGCTAGCTAGCTAGCTAGCTAGCTGAATGGCGGCTAGCTAGCTGGGGCTTCTACGTGATGTATTTGCATGTTTCAGTGTTTGATACTCAAGATGATTGAGTGAGTTTAGTGGAAATAATCTAGTGTGATATAGAAAATAATGGCTGTACACTGTTGACGTTGATGTTGTGTGATAGAAGTGTCCTTGAGGAGAAGGTAATTATGCATATGGTATCTTCTAGTCATTATTATTATTATTGTCTGTCCTAGTTGATTCGACAGTTTTGTTTGTCTCCGGCCAATTGGAGTGTATTCGAAGACACTGAGGTGTCATTGTAAAGCAGTTGTGCCTGAGAGAATAACCCTTTGGAAGCGAAGTCAAATTTGTAAGGCCACACGTCAGTGAATTTGTTATAACTTTGGATAATAAAAGTAGTAATATGGGGGTGTGTGAGAAAGAATATGGAGGGCAGTAGGTAGGCAACTGGATTGAACAACGAATGCAACAGATTGTTGTCCCGGAGAAATATTCTGCTTTCGTGCGCCCACAAAAGAAAGATAAGACGGGAATGGCAACGACAACAACAACAACTTTATTAGACATAATTTGCGTCATATGTTTATTTTAACGTAAGATATGTGAATTCACCGGAGGTTTTCATGTGCCTCTGTGGTGTGCATAGGATTTTTAAAAATTTTACTCTTTCGTCCAATTGGTCTGTTTTCACACATATCGTCATCATCATCATTGTTATTATCGTAAATTATTGTGTCGTCGAATATATATTTATTTGATAAAAGCAGCCAGCACACAGTGATGATAGAGTTTTGTACACGGATGACGTTTCGAGGAGACTTTGTCACTGCTGATAATCATGTGCGGGTAGCCAATCACGTAACTTCGGAACTTTGTTCACATAATCGCATTATTTCTATGTGTTCTTTGATTTTAGTGGTAATAGTATTTTGTGTATCTGTGATGTTTGCGTGTTAGGTGTGTAGATTTGACGCTTTGACTGCATTGTGTGTGTGTGTGTGTATGAGTGTATGCATTAGAATTGGTAAGTTTCTTTGCAAACAATTCGTATTCATGGGGTGAATCATTGTACACCTGGCTAAATCCTTATATTCTGATAATCTGATTGGATTCCACCGATCTTCTAGTTGTAGATGTCCCTTGCCTACATGGTGAACCTGTAGATGGGGTCATTTCTTTCTTCTTAATAGTGCTGTGGTCAATAGTTGGATAGCTGCATTTCCTTTTCTTGTGCGCTTTTTCAATCTCCTTAGTGGATTTCATGGAATTGTTATTAAACACCAGCTCATCATCTTCTATCGGTTTCCTCATTTATTATTCAGCATTTTCGATGAGCCTGCCTTTACCGATAACGGGTGTTTAGATAAATTAAGGTGGAAATGTGTATTAGATTAGAGTGGTGTAGGAGTATTTTTGTCCTACAGATTTAGTCCTTCCTCAATACTGACGATACAGAGTCTTGGCTTAGCTATAGTTAAAACAGAATGACTCGACTTAAACTTTATCTGTTTCTAAAACATAAAATAAATCATACAATTACACCAAGAAAAATGTACAAATCCACTGTCATTCAAAAAAGGACAAAAACGTACCGAACAGTATTGAGGGTACGGACAAAATGAACAGTCAATTAATTACATGTACACCCAAATAGAGTGACGGACAACAAAGAACATTCAAGGTCACATCACGTGGTAAGAGTTACGATAAATTGACCAATAATCGCGACAAGAAGGTCACATCATATTGATTAGCTGTCTATCATATAGTCTATGTATCTGTGGCGATTAACAAGTGGGTTGGCTCTCCACAAACCCTAGGGCACAGTTTATCCTCTCCTGTTGATTTTTTTGCTTTATACTCTAGCATGACAGGTAATTCTCCTTGTGGATTTTGTGACTCCATTCCAAGGTGAATTTAACTCCCTCTGCCCTAAGGAATGTATATGTGTATGTGTATGTGTGAAGTAAGTAGGGATGATAAAATGAAAGGATAAGAAATGTGATGAAATTATTATCATATGAAGGAAGTAGCGAAGGGATTGCATTGAGAGTTTGCCTTGATATGATTCTGAGGAGTGATGAATTCTGCTTGAGATGTCATCAGTAAGTAAACCATCACTGCATCTGTGTGTCCTCTTATCCGATATTTTTATTCACAGTGATGGCATTATGTGCTGTACGACTAGAGTGTGTGTGTGGGGGGGAATTGTTTGTTATATGATCCATCAGTTGTGTTATTGTTTGTCTGTCTACAGGTGGTGATGGCGAACGGTGATCATCGGATCGGTATATTTGCCAAGCGTGCTATTCTCCCAGGGGAAGAACTATTCTTCGACTATCGTTATGGTCCAATGGAACAGTTGAAATATGTTGGGATTGAGAGAGGCGATAAGGACAATAGTCGTAAAACTGGTACTGCTAGCGGTAGTAATAGTGGTGGTGGTGGTGGTGGGAAGGTGAGAAATGCTTTACGCCCATTGAATGAATCTAGTGAGTTTCCTGCATTGCGATGAAATCAGTCGGCCAGTGGGAAGATCAAAGTGATCTGTTGTAATGCAGTAAGTGTACTTATTTTTGCTATTGATGCCTCTGTATATTATGTATTTATTCAAACGCAGAAAAAAACTTGGTACAATATAGCACCAAAAAAATGCGCCACACAACAACAATAATAAAACAACATCGATGAAAAGTGAAAAATATAAGTAGAGAACGGATAGAGAACTTCATCTTGAAGGAAAACGGTCATGTTTAACAAGTTCAAACAGTATTCGTTAACTATCATCAGGAAGGGAAGAAAGAAAGAAAGAAATTGCAACACGTTTGCCATTGATTACGATTCTTGGCCATATCCAATAACGTTTCGAGCCATCGATTCGGGCTATCTCGCGGACCCCAACCAGGGAGGGAGTCGTGACGCACCAACCGATTCTAATCTAGCACAAATATCCTTCATCCCACGAAGCCACGTCATGGACTGTCCACCCGTCCGCCTTTTCCATCCTGTCCCAGGGCTAGCGAACAGAGACCACCGGTACGGAAGCCTCTGAGATGACATTCACAGCACATATTCAAGCCACCGGAGTCTGTGTTTCCAGATGACGACACTGAATGAATGATGATATCCACTGTGTTCAAAGACTCGCCGCCGAACCTCGGAATTACTCACGCGATGATGATTCCGAACGCAAGTAATCCTGCGGAGACAGCGATGATGGAACACACAGAGCCGTGGAGAGGCCAGGTTTCGCAGGCGTAGAGTAAGACAGCCCTCACCGAAGCATTGTATACCCGACCTTTGACAGCCAGGCTAACGTCGCGACGGCGCCAGAGGTGGCTCAAGTTGATGTATGCCACCTTAGCCTTCATTATACGGTTGGAAATCTCATCCGTCACCCCTCCGCCAGCACTCACACATCTACCCAGATACACAAACTTATCAACAACTTCAAGCGGTTCACCCACAGGTACAGGCTCCTGCCAATCTTGTAACAGTAGTTTGCACTTGGGACGGCGCAAAGTACATACCATATTTACAGGCACTGATCACCAACTGATTAAGTGCGATTTGAGCAGCCTGCATGCTATCGCACAGTAAGACGATATGATCTGCATATTCGAGGTCGAAAAGTCTATCTCCAGGTAGTATATCTACACTACCTTCACATACATCCTTCAGAGCTGACTCCAGAATGTCATCGATGGCAAAGTTAAAGTTTAACTACCTGACCAAAATGGTCAACAGGTTGACGTCATAATTGAAAAATCCTCAGACATAGTTTAACTTTAGACAGACACTGAAGATGCCTAAACTGACGAATGATGTTGGGGAGAGCAATTAGGCCGAAAGTAAATTTCATCCTCTAACTATGTATGCTAGCATAGTAGTCTCCTTTTTTTACCCTTCACGTTCCCCAGTGGCCTATGTAAGACAGAAGTTTCGCTTAAGGTGGTCGTTTTTACATTGCGATTACGAGGAGGCTTGCAAAAGTTGCAAGACCTGTGCATATGTGAAATCTCCTCGGAATAGAGGCTGCGCTCCGATGATCCCGATGTTAACAAGAAGGCATCATCAACATATTAGGATTGACTTTATGGAAGGGTTACCACCAGCAAGAAGAAGTGGTAGTCTATATATTGTGGTCATGGTTGACTATTTTACCAAGTGTGGGGTATGAGGTGGTACCAATTCCACAAGAAGGCGGAATTTAATTTGGCGAAAGTCGTCTCAAACACATGTGTAGCACGGTATGGTGTCCCAGTGGGCTTATACTCTGAACAGTCAACTGTGAGCTCAGGTTTGTTCTATGCTCGGAATTCGGGAGACACATACTCACCACCTGGTATCATCCATAGGGCGATAGAGCGTAAGAACTGAACGATTAAAGCAATACTTTGTACTTTCGTCAGTCGGACGATGAGTTCTGGGTTCACGTTTCTGTTGAAACACAATCATTTGGTGTCTGACTGGTGACCGTAGGTACCTCTAGGTCACTGTTGATTGCTGATCTTGGGTTCTTTCACTGCTGGTCATCACCCACCATATGTATGTATTCATCAGTTAGTCTATCTGCGCCATCTTTCTTGCATTTTGTAGTTTCCCATTGTTGTGGTGGGGGGAATTCTTTAGTTTAACTGTTTGTGTTGTAGTTATGTGTAGTTTTAATTGGCAGCTAATCAATCACACCGTCACACGAAATGCTGTTTCGCGAACTGCCCTGGAGGCTTATTTTTAATATTTGTTGCATATGTATTTGTGTTTTTTTTCTTTTCAAAATTTGTCATCGTTAATGCTTTTATTTACTACGTATTTTAGTTTTCATAGTTACACCTCTTTCCTTTGATTTGCTTATTTTCCAGGGTGTGACTCGATTATCAAGGGATTCAAGTGTGTGTGTGTGTATGTGGTATTTTCGTCTTGTGCATGTTCACGTATTTGTCTCTCCATTTGTTCGTGTAATTTCATCTATTTTGTTATTGTTATTCTAATTGTCATTGTTGTCGTTGTTGTCATTGTCATTTAGTAATAAGATTGTTAATTTGTGTTTGTTGGTTTGTTCGAGTTGTTCAAATAATTTCCAGTAAAACACAAAGTAATTGAGCAAAGAATATCCTTTTCGATAATTTCCTCCTCTTTTGGCTCTACAATTATATATACATATGTTTATATGCATAGAATATTCTAGAATGGTAGTCAGTATCAATATAAGTGGGTTTTTTTTATAAATAATATCGATTTGTAAAGTAAGATTAATGCAATTACTACAGTTCATTAAAGATGCTTAAATTATAATAATAATAATAAAATTATGATAGCAAATAGAATATCAACTAAATTAGAAAAATTCCACAACATTTGAGGATCATTCAAACGTAGATGGCCAAGGTAAGGATAATGTCTCAACTAGCTTCTTTTGGACACATAAATTAGGCTTCTTAAAGTGGATCCCAACAGCCTCAGAAATATTTAGAAGTCGAACTACTTAGGCGAAATTAAGATTTGTTGGTATGCGGTAAGTGACTTTGAAAGCAGCCTAGTCAACATCAATCTTGTGTTCTGTAACCACAAGATGAGATAGAATAGCTCTATACGAATAGATTTTGTTTGTCCTTTACGTAACCAATTCAATTTCATCAATAACATCTTTCAAAGGTCCATTTTCTAGTTTCTCCAAGGGTAATGTCGGCTAGAATGGGTCCTAGTGGTGACCCCATTGTCTCACCATCGATTTGTCTATAAAGTTCCTTATTAAGTAAATAGTGGATATTCATGTGCATTTCAAGAGAAGCTCCTTCATGAAAGATATAGGAATGCCAACCTCGATGTTTCGTCCTTTGAGTTCTTCACATATAAAGTCCACTGTTTCCATGAGAGGTACATTAGTGAATAAAGAAGATACGTCAAATGATATCATGAATTTATTATCAACATTTAAATCTCTTATCCTTCCAACAAATCCAAAAGTATCCTTTACACTGTGTTGCACAAACTCGGTATGAAGAGGTTGTAAGAGTTCGACCAACCATTTGGCTACGATATGGTACGGTGAATTTAACATATCCAAATACTGGTCGAAGCGGTACACCATTTTTGTGCACTTTAGGCGAGCCATATAATCTTAGTGTGAACGTTCCAGTGGGTTTAAGTGTTCTATACTGACTCTGTGAGATAAAGCAGAGAACATCCTGGATAAATCTAACGATGTTCATCCTGCCATAAATTTTACTATTGAGAAAGAAAAAGACTAATAATTCATTTCTAGACGTCCTTATGACCAGAAAACAGGATGGCACAGTAAGAAGAAGTGTGTATAGAAAACCTACATCAACGGGTCAGTATACTCATTTTTCAGCTTCGTAGCCTTAAAATACAAACGCAATCTGATAAAGTACTTGGTTCATGGAGCAAGAGCAATCTGCTCGGATGAATGTCTTGATGAGGAACTTAATAATATTAAACGGTTGCTGAGTGAAAATGGTTATCCAGAAAAGTGTATTGATAAGAACATGAATCTAAAATCAAGGCAGCCCAAGGCACCAACAGTTCCTAAAAAGGCTTTATTCTTACAAATTCAGTTCCTCGGAGATAACATCAGTGAGATACTAACACCGCCTTAGGAATGCGGTAAAATGAGCATTCTCTGCTGCTGAACTACGCTGCGTCTTCAAAACGATCCATCCCTATTTTGCGTTCGGGAGTAAAAGACAAACTGCTTGATTTCGCCTCTTCCATGTATATCTACCAGTTTAACTGCTCCTATGGAGCCAATAACATAGGCCGTACAATTAGGCGTGTTTATCGTCGAATTTCCGAACATCACCCTGAAAAGTGGTTAAGTAAAGGACAAAACAAATCTATTCGCAGCGCTATTCTATCTTATCTTGTGCATACAGAACACAAGATTGATGTTGACCACCAGACTTTCAGAGTCATTTAGCGCATACCAACGAATCTTAACTTCGTCTTAAGAGTTCGTTTACTAAATCTTGCTGAGGCATTTGGGATCCACATTAAGGAGCCTAATGTATATGTCCAAAAGAAGCTAGTTCAAACATTATCCTTACCTTGGTCATCTAGGTTTGAATAATCCTCAATTTTTTGTAGAAATTTGTCTAATTTTAGTTGATATTCTATTTGCTATCATAATTTTATTATTATTATAATTTGAGCATCTTTAATGAACTGTGGTTATTCCACTGATCTTACTTAACAAATCGATAGTAATTAAAATCCACTAATATTGTTATTGACTACTATTCTAGGATATTCTATGTATATAAACATCTATGTATATAATTGTAGAGTCAGAAGAGGAAATTATCGAAAAGGATTTTCTTTGCTCAATTATTTTGTGTTAAATAATTCTGTAATATGTATTTGCAGATGAAGTTATGCTTTCATGTGTGGTATTTTAAGGACAAGACTTGCGTGGGTATGGGTTATAGGAGAATAGGAGAAATAGATACTTTTTCATTCTCGTTTGTTACTGTTCAGCATTGTGGAAGTATGATCTTATGAAGTGTTGAACGCTCAGGATAGGTCCTTCAGGTTGGTAGGCAATCCTTTTATCAGAATTAAGTCCGGTGGCGTATCAATTATGAGCTCTGCCAATTTGCGATGTACATATCGTGATCACTAGGCAATGGCATCGGTGAGTATTTGTCGTCGCAGCTGAGGATTTAGTGAGCCGCCACTGAAACTCCTGACAGCCAGCCAGCCAGTGGTAAGCAGCATCAAATTAATTTTCGATTGTTAGTGTTTAGTGATGTAAGTGCTTTCAATTGTGATGACGAAATGGCTGACATCAGTTTTTGCACCAACGTGGAGGAAATTTTAACCGCTGAAAAGTGAAGTGTGTGATATATTTGCGTGAAACAATCTGTTTGAACAATCTATTCACATATCCGGTCTACTCGAAAAGTCAATTTTCGCGGTAATGAAAGCTTCAAGAATATATATAAACATCATGCAGTGTAGGATTTAAGAGTATGGAGGATAATAATTGACACTACTCTTGGTAATAAAACCTTTTTAGGGATAACCACCAACATAGGTGAAGTAAATGAATGAAATGTTTCTGTACATAAACTGGAGTAGGTTTAATTTTACAAATTGTTATGCGTTGTAAGTCGAAAATACCTATTGAGTCATGAAGAAAGGAATGTCATTTTAGCGAAGAGAATCCACTAAATCATCTTGCCAGGCTTTACAGTTGCATTCGTATTTGTCAAAAGACGTATGGCAGTCTGTTACTGGGGGTAGTGGGCGTTGGGGGTTAACGTAATTGGCACAGTTACTGAAAAGTGCTTTCAAAACATGGAACAAGTTGCATGATAGTCAATGATGGCAGAGTGCATGTTAGGGTTTGTTAATCTAAAGGGAAGCAAGGTAGTTGAGTTTCCATGCACTTGACGATTATGAAATAGGTGAAAAAGGGTTAGCAAAATGTACAAAAGGAGCGTGTGAGTGTGTTTATCACTTACTTATATGTACTTTTATATTTGCCCCTGTTTTACATGATCTTGAAAGCTGTTTTTGACATCAATGGTATGATTCCTCTTGTGAGTTGTACACTTGCCTTTAGGCATTTCACACAAAGTAATGAAACAGGAATATGTATGGAGAAAGTAGAGATAGAATGAATAAGGGATGTCATCTAGAGAAGGGAAGTGAGTGTACTTGTCAAGATCATCTAACTTTTGTCACCTCATGTTACTTTGAGTATTGGGAAGAGAGAAGGACTGCGATTCCTGACCATATCTGACAAGGTGCTACATCATGGGCTGACCATCTCTCCGCCTTTTCCATCCAGTCTCAGGTCTAATGATGTGTGCATACCACATTGCTTACTGATCGAGTGAAGTTGAAACAAATCAGATAAGTATTTGTTCTTCTGTCACAGTCAGTAGTAGTCATATGCGTGTATGTGCTTGCACTGTACAGCACATTGTACTCCTTTGTTGTCATCATGTGGCAAAATACAGATTGTTAATAATTATACATATTTAGAAACAAATGACTGCTACTTGATAATCTCTGCTCAGTTATAATCTACAAGTTGATCTGTGTCAAATCTTTTCTCGGTATTCTAAGATGACTAGAAATTTTATTTGCTAAAACACATTGCATTATGAGGACCAGGATATGCGCTACAGATAGTTGTCTCATAATTCGCGCGAGGGCTGGTATACTCTGTCTAAGCAGATGGTGTCTGACTTCACGCGCTACACAACTCCTCGAGGCCATGACTTGAAGTGTTATCCACAAGGGAGTTGAATGATGTCAGGAGCCGTGTTCTCGTTGTGTAGATTTATCAAAGTAGTTTCATACACCATCTCCAGTTTCCAGCTCGTCTAGGTAGGCTGATCAGCATGTCTGACACCAGTCCGATTGTAAACGTGATACGTGTTCCCACTCACTCTTGTGAAGAGCGCTGGAAGAAGGTAATATTGATCGGTTGGATTGGTTAAGGTGTAACTTCTGGTTTAGTGGTAGAGTGTTCGTCAACCACAGGAGTGGCTCTGCGCTTGATTCACGAATAATAATAATTTGCTTTATTCCAAAACAGTACTTGTGATACAGAATGGAATTCTCAGCATTTCACTATCGTTTACTTATTAATCGCTCATCAGTGTAACATTCCCTTTGACTATTTGTGACTTCCTCTTGTTGATACGTAGTCCAAACTCCGTAGTGTCAGTCATGATTGGGTGTATTGTGACGATTCCAATCATCTATTGTGTAGGTCAGTCAATCAACCTCATCTTCTAATCCCAGCAGATAATCGTTGAAAAAAATTGTTACCTGATTCGGTACACAGTGGTAACGTCTCTGATTGCAGTAGCTTTGCATGACACGGATTCACATCTTTGCAGAAAGGTTGCAGATACACCTTGCTGTCAAGGGTCAGCAAGTACGAAACTCAAGTCCAGAGTTCTCCACCGATCACCAACCATCTAACATCAAATCAGAGAGCACCGTAATGGAGAGTTATCTAGCCTGAAGAACTGACATGGCAAACTTGACTGGTGGAATTCAGTCCGCAGCAGACAAACGACTAGACACATGGCACTTGTTAATGTCCAATCAAAACACTGTCCAACCCAGGTTTCACAGTAGTTTTTTCTAAGTTTACACATCACCACAGTCTACTGACTGGGACCCCAGACTGATCCGAACATGTATTATTACAGACTGTACCTATCACAGTGTGCTCCCATAGTTCTCTGGTAGTATGCTCGCCAACCAATCATGATTTCTGACCGATTCACTTCTAAAACTCTCCTAGCCGATATTAATTCCAGTAAATAGAGGTGCTTGAACTGGTTGGGAGGACAGTGATCTCATCCCGTAAGAATAGCACCATCACTGTCATTGGAACTTCAAAACGCAAAGCCTGAAGCCCCATGTTCCACTCAGTAAGCGAAAGGAATGAAAAGTCTATATTTCATATCTATTGTCCTCAAGATGCAGATATACAAACTGGCTAACTATATGACCAGTTGACGTATTCACCTGAAAATCCACTCCGACTCTCGCTGTCTCTCCATCTGTATCCATTTGAACGAATTTCTCTGCTAATAATCTTCGTAACAGATACGATTTGCTTGAATTCACCTTTGATATTTGAAATATTCCATTCTTTTCTCTATTCCATGGGAGAAATACATACATGCAAATACAGAGTGATAGTTCTGTTCCTCTACACGATTCGACTTTAATTCTTAAACCTACTGACGTCGTCAATCTACCTGAGACCTTTCAAATACCTCGGAGAATAAGAGAAATTGGCTTTTACGGACTGTATGAATGAAAACTCAAGTCTGGGAGAAAGATGAAAATGCAAAAAATAATCACAACCTGGTTAGATAATTATTTTCCATTCCCCTAATTTCGAGTGGAGCATGTCATTTCAACATCTGAAGTTTCTGTGAGGATTCCATTGCTTTTCTTACGACAACACCTCGCCTATTCGGTCTTACTATAATCAGCTGAACTAGGCTTGGTTTACCCAGCTAGTATTTTCTTCCAGCGCACTGCCGAACGTGGACAGGGCCCCTAAGCCTTCCCCAAACATTCTGCGATGCGCCTATAGGCCTGCGTCCACAAGTAATCTAACCCTAACCATATGTGTGGTTGGTGAGTATCCTTCCGTTGAAGTACTGACCAGATGTCACTCATCCCTATACCATGTAACGTGCATGATATACCAGTGATGACGAAGGGGTTGATTTTTTAATAATAATAAAGCTTTAATTGATGGATGGTGACCAGTAGTGGAATCAAGGATAACGCGCATTTCGTCCTGTTTGGGACTCGTCCGCCAACTGGATGTGCCTGCATTCCCCAGTGAGTGATGATGTTTTCACCGAGGCTCGAACCCAGTGCCCATAGTTTCAAATGCCAAAGCGTTATCCACTGCTAGTCAGCATCCACCAATTAACTTCTAATTATATGCCCAGAAATCGTCGAGTCATCTGCACAAGAAGCCAACAGACATGTCAACCTGAGACCGAGCACTTCGGTCCAATCAATCAATCGATGGGAAAATCTAAAATTCAATTAAGCTTTACTTCAGATAATATGCGAATATATATGGTACAAACATTTTTGGAGTATTCAGTTCCAAAATACGTTTTTCTTCATACAGGATTTACTCCTGTAAAGTAATAATCTAAATTATATCTTTATTTATTCGAAGAATTGCACAGCGTTTATTTGGAAGCAAGTTAAAGCAGCGTGTAATTTCATGTATAGGTCATTTCCAATATCCAAACCAATTTGATTTCTTTGTGCTCTCTTCTTCATCGTGAGGTAAAGTTTCCTGGTCTTCGGTAAACTTCTGCGTAGTTCGTCCCGCCACTCGACTGTCGTAGTTTTGGTTGACCCGAAAAGGAGTAGTGCTGGGATTAATTATATGTGGTTTGTAGTATGCGGTGTGTTAAGATTTTGTTACTACCGTGAATGGAGTTGGTCCTTTCACCTGTTAGTCCTCCGGCATCGTCGTCAAAAGAAAATAATATTAATAGATATAATTATTGTAGGCTATTCAGAATAAAAGACAAAAAAAGAAAACGTGATATTATATATATATATATATATATATATATATATATATATAATATCAGTAATTATTATAATAATAATGTGTAAGCGTAGTAGTTGGAGTAGCCAGGAGGGTAAGACGCGAGAGAACATAAAGAAGTAAAACGACGAACTCAGTTGTCTACCCCCGAATTGTGTATGGGATTTTAATGGAACAGGCCATTTGGACACAGTCTTTGTGTCGCTGCATGATTGTCCAGCCTTCGCTTAAAGGTGTCCACAGACGGTGCCATAGCTACATCTGTCGGTAATGAGTTCCAGAGACGGCAAATCTGCGGTGAAAAAAAGTAGGAGCTCACCAGGGTCCTTGCCCTCTGGTGAGCTATCCTTCTGGGATTTCCACGAGGTAGCCCATGTCTACTCAATGGTAGAACACGTTTGTTTGGGTGATTCTAGTCATTTTTTATCTCGTAGGCAGTAATCAAATCCCCCCTAGGCCGACGGTAACTAAGTGTGAATAGGCCTAACTTCTTCAGCTCATCATTATACGATTTGTTTCGGAGACCAACCACTTCCCTTGTTGCCCGTCTTTGGACTCTTTTCAAGTGTTTTGCGTCTCCTCGAAGAAATCGGGTGGGTGCAATGATGTTATGCACTTCGAGGTGTGGTCTGACGCATGTTTTGTACAACCCTAGAAAGAGCTCAGGAGCGAGTGCACCTAACTGTCTATGTGTAAAGTGTATGACCACATATGCCCTCGCCACATCCCCCGTATAATTCACGCTTGTGTCTATTTTTCCGTTAGAATTATACCTAAGTCACACTCCGACGTTGTGCAGGACAAGCATTCGTTGCACAGAGGGTGTAACTTGCATTCTGCAGCCTGCAGGTACGTAATTTCACTAGTTTGCACTTTTTCAGGGTGAAAGTCATACTATTGGCCAGTGCCCAGTCTTCCGAAAGCTTCAGGTCTGCCCGCAGCCTATCTGAGTCTTCCTAACACTTTATTGCCCTCCATATCTTTACGTCGTCAGCGTGTAGAAATCAGTGGTCTCAGGATATAACTGAACGATCAAAACAATTATAAATCCGGATGTGAAAATAAGCATTTTGATGGAAAGCAATTTTGATGACCGAGTGATGTAAGCAGGCCGCCTCAGGTTGAGTGTTGGATATACATTACAATAGCAGCACAGTAACAGGGGCAAAGTTAAACTCTAGGCAGCACCAACTACCAATCAGCGAATGACCTCGAACGCGCCAATCACGTGAAGGAGGCATTTTTGTGTATGGAATACATATATTTATGAAGTAATCCATAAAACCTGCAAAAGCGTTATAGAGGATACTTTCCTCTCAAATGTGATAAAAAATAGCTCTTAGTTTTAGGTTGGAGTATCAACAGAGTATAAATTTCATTGTGAGTAAGATTTATCCTGATTAAGTCTCATACTGTAATACACTAATATCTACTGAGCAATAAATTGTGTTCGAAACGTGGTCATCATTAAATATTACTGTATAACAAACACTGTGAGACTTTATCAGAATAAATTTTACCCACAATGGAATTATACTTTACCACCACAGTGCACAATTACTATTCTTATATCAACAGCGTAATTTAACCACATTCTATGCATGTAATTATTTGGGTCTTCTAAACCTAATCTTTCCTAAACCTAACCCTAATGTAAAGAGATCTCTAAACTAACTGTAATCTAACTCGAACCAACCCTAATGTCGCTTTTATTAGGTTAAACTAACCTTAACTTGTCCTTGGCTTAAAGCGTAACTTAATCTTTCCCTAACCTGACCTGAAACTTGCCGGATATCCCATTTAATAACATAACACGTCGATGAGGATATATTTTATTGATGATGACAGCATTATTTGCCAGGTTTCAGTGACTCTCTCAGTGAGCGTTTCAAGGTCATTAGTGCGGTCAAACTCCATTGGTAGTTAGTGGTGTTTAAAGTTTAACTTAGCCCGAAATAGGAAACAGAAATGTAAATCGAATTATATTCCATCAAGCGGAAAAACATGAATAAATCAATGTATAGAACAAGTAAACAAAGAAACCGTTAATATGCTTTTTAAAAAAATGTCGAAGATGATGAGAGCTTAAAATATTTTTCGATTATTGTGAACACTTTTCGAGGTATTCTACCTAGGAATTTCCAATTATTGTGATCGGTGAATTCCCAAAGTTTCCAGTTGAATTGAAGAGGAAGCTGTTAAGAAGAATATGTTAACCAAATTCATGAGATCTGTTGATATTATTCGTCTTGATCATTCCGTAGTCTTTCCTACACTAAACTAAATTTTGTTTCCGGCTTATGTTTCTTGTTAAATAGGTTAGTGGCTCATCGCTTGTAATACAGTTCCTAGCCGATTATATATATATATATATATAGACATTTCAGCGAAGAAAAGTTTCTTTATCGATGAAGCCATCAATAAAGCCTGGAAAATAGTATATATATGAGTTCAACAACGTCTTATTATATTATTATTTAATTCCATTACGTTCCCAGTTGTACGATAATGCTGCGTGCCAAGTGATCCACAACGGGAAACTCACGGAATCCTTCGAAGAAGTGAAGACGGGAGTAAAACAAGCTGGCTGCCTACTATCGCCAATGATTTTCCTGATTGCGGTAGACTGGATAATGAAACAGACGGTCAGCTGGCAACGAGGACACAGGCATAAAATGGACCCACACAAAAAACTTGGAAGATCTAGACTTCGCCGATGATATGTTTCTGATTTCCTACAAACTGGAAGATGCTCAAGTGAAAAGCAAAATGTTGTGGATAGGAGATGCATCAAAAATAGGACTTCAGGTGAACATAGAGAGAACAGAGGTGATGAAGATTCCTGGCCAACAGAAACAGCAACAACAACTGACAACAATCAGCCAGATCAAATGAGAGGAATCTGAAAGAAACAACCTCCTTTACCTGCCTACCTACCAGGGAAGCATCATTTCAACTACAGGCGCACGGAAATGATGAGGATATGACAGCGCGGATCCGGAAAGCAAGGCAAGCTTTCATCACTCTCAAGCCAGTGTGGAGATCAATAGTAATCAACATGAAAATGAAAATAAGATCCTGATTTTTACCTTCAGTGTGAAGTCAGTGCTACTTTATGGATCAGAGAGTTGGCGCGTCATGAAGGGCACATAGAACAAACTACAGACTTTCATCAACAGCTGTTTTCACTCAATACTTCTCTCAAGATCAGATTGTCGGCCAGAAAGGATCGGCAACACGGAGGCATCTCTGGCAATGAACGAACCAACTAACCCAGCAGGAACCAATTGTGCAACAAAGATGCAGGAAGAAATGGAGATGGATTGGCCATACTCTTAGGAAACCATCAAGTGACATCACTAGACAAGCCATTGCTCGAGTGGAACCCTAACGGGAAGCGGCGAGTTGGTCGTCAGTGCGAGGTTGACATGGAGGAGGAGGTCATGTGAAAAGGAGGTGAAAGCAAGTGGACAGACGTGGAGCTAGGTGATGAAAACGTTGGTAGAGAACCGAACGCAATGGAGACATGGGGCTGAAGCCCTTATTTCCTTTAGGAACTAAAGGAAACAATAATAATAAATACGTTCCCAGTGGAACATACGGCTTCAAGCTAGAGCTTTGAAGATTTGGTAGCAGTGGTGTTTACTTTTAAGTGATTGGGTTGCTAGCCTCATGCCCAACCTTCCCTCTTTACCAGTCTTACTACTGGCTTAGCAAGGTAGAAGAGTGCCTCATCTGCCGGGGATCGAACCTCGGACCACGTGCATGCTTGACGAGCATTCTACAGCTGTGCACATGTGGTGTGGTAGTCTATTATTGATAGATAGAAGAGTTAGACATAATTGATGCAATTACTCAGAAGTGCTATTCAATGAGAAGGAAGATTGTGAAGTGTCCAATTGACAAATGTGAACAGGGCGATTAAATAGTTAGTGAAAGGAGGACATGCAAGGATGATAATTGTGTCAATTACTTATCAAAAATCGAAGCGAACGGGACGGAAGGAGAAAAAGACCATGGTAGAATAAGCCATTGAACACAAATACCCACAGAGTTCCCAGTTGTATTGGCGAATCATCAACGCCTCCACTATACACAAGCGTCAATAGGGCCCTACCTCGTAGATAATCTTAAAGGAAGACTTTGGTGGAGTTGTATGGCCTGAGTCCGTCAGATGCTTGAGAACTGAGTTAGTAATCACTCTGTATTGACTTCTTGATAACCATGGAGGATAGTATTCAGATATATGCTTGGAAATTATGTCTTTTGCTATCCCCACCTACCACTCAATAATACAGTACATGTTTTCGGTAAATACGAGTATCATTGTGTGTAAACCATTGAAATATAATTATACTTTATTTGATCTATTCCACAATGCTCAAACGTTTTACTGACATTAATTTTAATTATTATTATGATTAATTGCACAAGTTATATGCACAATCTTACCAACCTATTGACAAATACCGTGATGACTGGTTTATATATATATTATATTATTTATTTGTTAAGTCTATGCTACAGTTAAGCCTGATGAGATCTAATTGAAAACACAATACTGTTGTGAACTTCTTCCTAAAGAAATTAGGGACAATAATCCCAACGATTAATCAAATTACACGTAGAGTGATGCGTCAAATTCGAAACATACAGGATTTGTCTAAATTTACGACACCATTTTATAATACATAAATTGTGACGTACAATACACAAACCTCAAAATCTGGGATTTTTGAGTCTGAATCCCGCCGAATATACAGTCAATGTGCGTCAATAAGAAAAAAAAAAAACCCATCAAAGCTGTGTTAAAAGCGATCCACCTGTAGATTTAAACAGCACGCAAAGCCAGACACAGAATAAAGAGATACGGGCACATAAATATGGCATACACAGCAGATAATGTTCAACTATAAGAAAATAATTACTGTATATCAAATAGATTAGTTATGCACTAAGTGAATTAAACTTCAATGTCAAACGAAGCTATGCTTTTTTTCCCTTTACTATCTCAGTGGAACTTAGGATTTCCAGCTTGAGATAAGAAGTTTCGGTAGCAGTGATATTTATTTTCACAGGATAGAGTTGATAACCTCATGGCTTAGAGAGGTAAAGGAGTGGGTCCTTAGCCAGGGAACGAACCCCGGACCATCTGCGTGGTTAGCAAGCATTCTACCGCTATGGCACCAACGCCGAGGGAGAGGGCCCTCGAGTGGTTGCACCACAGGATGATACTGCTCACCGGTCTCGTCTCGCAAGAGGCAGGGATAGATGTGTTCGGTTCTCCTGAAACCCTATACCCAGTCAATGTGTGAACGATTATGTAATTATGTGATTATAACTTATATTACTTACTGCTAGTTAGTAGTATACATGAAATAAACGAAAGAATAAATTACAGATAAGGAAACAGCTAACGATTATTCGCTTAAATTTGTTTTTTTAAAATAATTAATTATATCAACTTATTTCTGTTGAATGAAGTAACGAAGATTAGATAAAATTTTTAATCAGCATTGTATCTTCCGAGAATTCGGTTTAGTATCAACTTCATCAAAGAAATGCACTGATCAATATCCATTTTTAACGTATGATGGAGGCAAATTTCAATTCAACGCTATAAAATGACAAAATACGGAATACCTTTGTACACATGAGAACTAAAACAAAAATATCAAATGTAGCTGATAAATAAGAAAAAATGATGACGATTATAATAAAAAAAAGAATTCAATGGATTACGAAGTTCAATTGAACAATGAACTGTGTTTGCTTTTCGCCGCCATTTTGTTTTTAGTGTTGCCTTTTTGATTATTGTTCATCATTTCAATATCCACTTATACAAATTCATACTGAGCACTTAAGATATCAAAGTTGATAATGATCTGATACAATAGAGATAATTGTGTTTTTTTTTTATTATAGTGATTATTTCAATGCACATTATTTTACCTTGTACTTGATTTATATTTTGAGACATATTTGTTTATTAAGAACACAATATTCAGCGAAGAAGAGATTCTTTTCAACAGCGAATTTATTATCAAGCTGTACAATCGTATATACACATATAGTTTTTAAGAAATTATATCCGGTGAAGGAATTAGCTTGAAGCTGTGAATATATGAAATAATAATAATAGTACGAAATGCAAATAAAATATTTGCGATTATAATCATAGTTAAATGTCAAGCAGCAAAACAATTTGTGTCATATGTAGAATAATTCATAATGTATATAGAAGTTGGAAAGGGGTGTATAATTATAGGATTAGAAGGCGAATATAAAATGTTACATAATCTGGTGTGAAATTTGATAAGATAGAATTCAATATTGTAAAAATAAAAATATAAAAATCAATAATTTTGGGTTTAAAATGTCAAGTGGGTCAAGTGAAAAAGATTCAGAGTGAGAATAGTAATAATAATGATAATAATAGTAATAGTCGTAGTAAAGAGAGAAAGGCTCATAGAATAACTAAATAAACAAAATACATAAATAGACAAATGTCTATCCCTCTACTGCCAAGGCAGAATTAGGGATTGTACATACGTCTTTTGTACACAAAGGTCTGGCTGTTAAATTCATCAATTGCCAAAGCCTCCGCTGTCTTTAGAAGTTCGTAACGAAGAAAACGCGGCTGGCAAGTAAGCATGGATTCCGTAGATGATCTTAAAATCATGGTCAGGGTTGGCAGAGTGACAGGAGTCGATTAGGTGTTCTAGAATAGAGCTACGCATACACTTCCTTTCTCCCTTGTAAAACCATGCCGCTGGAATATGTTCTCGTATCCGTGTGGAAAGCGTCCTCTGACTACGGCCAGTGCTTATTTGTTTATGATTAAGTTTTAGGTTTGTTGTTTTCTAATTTTAATTAGCTTGGTTGTGAGAACTCTCCATCTTTGTTCTCTGTGTCTTTTCACACCTCCCAACACAATCAAAAAAGGCAACACAAAATTCGGATGGAATGCATAAACCTATGCCTAACAACGTACTACCAATTCAACGGCTAAATATATGAACAAGGTAAAGGAACACTCATGGGACCGCCAATATAAGGTTTAGTTGCAGAAGTAGTGATGCAAGTGCTCGTAAACATAACCCTATCAAACCCAAAATTTGGATATGTTACGTAGACGACACATTTGTAATAATCAAAAGAAACAAGTTGGATAAAACTCTTTGAATTTAATAAACAACGTCTTCGATGACATCAAATTCACAAGAGAAGAGGAATCCGAGAATAAAATCCCATTTTTTTGGACGTCTTAGTCAAGCGAACAACCACAGAGGAATTAGAAATTCAAGTTTATAGAAAATCAACTCACACAGACCAAATACTGAATTACAACAGCAACAATCCAATAACACACAAAAGGAATTGCATACAAACACTATTCAAGAGGGCCGAGACTCATTGCAGTACTTCCACCTTAAGGAAAATTGAAGAAAAATATCTCATGGACGTCTCCCAAAAGAAGGGATATCCACTGAATTTCATCAAAAGACATCTACCGGCAAGCCAACCTACTAAATCAAAGGCCCACAAGGAAAGTACAAAGAAAATCGCCCCACCATATATAAAGGACATCTCAGAAGTTACTGCAAGACTCTTCAAACCTTTAGGAATAAACGTTGCACCAACAAAATCACTTCACTCAGTTCTATGTCAACCAAAAACACTCAACAACGAAAGAAGATTACACCAACATCATCTACAAAATAAATTCTAACAATTAGGAAAAACACTACATTGGCCAATGTAGACGTCCCCTTCGTCTTAGTATCCATCATCATAAACTACCCGTTAAAAAAGACATGATATCCACTCCATCGCTCATATCACTGCATACTGACAACCACGGATATCAATTCGACTGGGACCACACTTTCAAATATTAAGAAGGAGAAACACCAAGAATACTAGAGAATTTTTAGAAGCCTGGTAATCCGGAGAATCGTCAATCAATAGACACATTGACAATGACTAAATTTACCAACCGATAAGACGGAAATCTCTCTCACACACACAAAGGGTTAGAGTTCAAGTCAGGGAAACGACCAGCTCCAATACAAGTAGCCTACAGGATGTGAAAACACACGAAAGCAACCATCATGGCATTGAAGGTCACCAGGAGAGATGATTAATAAACTCGTGGTGAAGTATGCGCTGAAGACGTTGCCTAGTGGTGGGGCAATGAAAGCCTCACAAATAAACCCTCCAGCTAGCTCAGAGAACACAACTACATCAAAATTCAGATTAATTTTCTACATCTGTTCAATCAGTTTTCTTTGGAATACAGAATTTAAGCCAATAACTAGCCATAATTTGTAATAATCTCCTATCGCAATACTGGACGAATTAAATTTTAGGGAACGTTTCTTCTATAAATATTCAAGGGTATCTTCAAGACATTTTGAGCTTTCAAACCGAACATCTTGATCAGACTGAATAATTGTTATCCTATTCAGGTTAAGGATCAATAGATTAAATGTGCCCAAATCCAGTTCCAACTATGCGGACAATTGTTTTTGTATCTAGTGCAAGGTTTTGCTTTCCTCCGGTAATTTTTATAATCGAAAGTAGGTTTATCATCTAAAATAACTTTAGGAAACTAATGAGAGAGAAAGGTGATCTCTACAAACAGCCTTCTACAACTTTAGTCTTATTAGATTCATGAGCCATTCTGCAATGAAATTTTAGAGACTGAGTGTGTTGACGTTCATGGATAGTACGAAGTATACTAACGCAAGATCGAATACCCATAACTTCTATAGTATTCGTTCCGCGTAGACCAAAGGCAAAGCAAAACAGGAGAAATGATCTTCCAAATTACGGATTATATTTCGGGACTAAATAGGAGAGCGAGATGATTGCTGAACTGGCTAGAAATTGTGCACGAATGGATGAACGTAACACGATAGCGTGCCAAGTGGCGTGGATGCTTAACTGGAAGCCTTCAGCTAAACAAATCGACTAAAACAGTGAGGGTCAGCACTCCGGTTAATAATTCTGGGGAATTACTTACCGCTACAAACTCTTACCAGTTGGTTTAGCGAGCTTATGGGTAAAGCGAAGTCTTTTACGAAGAACTTTATACATAGTCGATTCATTTGTTAACTAAATGACTTCCTGAAATATTGTTAGCAATCAGGCAAGACAAGCTTTTATCACTCTCAATTCTGTGGAGAGATCAACAGCACTCTTCAGAATGAAAAATAAGATCCGGATTTTCAACCTCAATGCGAAGTCAGTGCTACTATAAGGGTCACAGAGTTGGCGCCACGTCACGAAGGGCACTTCGAACAAACTACACACCTACATCAACAGCTGTCTTCGCTCAATACTACTGAAGATTAGATGGCCGGCCAGAAAAGATCAGCAACATGGAGGCATGTCTGGCAATGAACGAACCAACCAACCCAGAAGGAACCAACTGTGCAGCAGATGTGCAGGAAGAAATGGAGGTGGACTGGCCATACTCTGAGAAAACAAACCATCATCAAGTGACATCACACGCCACGCCATCGCTCGAGTGAAATCCGAATGGGAAGCGGTGACTTAGTTGGTTGTCAGTGTGATGGTGAAATAGAGGAGGAAATGAAAGCATGTGGGCAGCAGATGTGGAGCCAGATGGTGAAAACGTTGTTGGAGAACGGAATGCAATAGAGACGTTGGGCTGAAGCCCTGTCATATAAGGAAATACTGTATGCACTTGTAGGTAAATGATGAGATTCGTCCATTCAATTGAGCCATTTCGCTTTCAACGATCAGTTTTTTTTATCTGTACTGACCGGATCAGTCTGCGGATAATTGGCTTTTCAAGGAACAAGATTGCTGTTGTGCGCGTGTGTGTGCATTGTAGTGTGTCATTATATATCTCTATAGTTTCTTCATACCATCATTAATAAATAATTCCTTGAATACCAATAGAGGTTATATTCTTACTTTTGTAGTTGTGGCGGTGTTAAGAGCGGTCTGACCATCATGTTTTAGTGTGGTTAGAGCTCAAGTCTAGCAGGATAAATGTCTACACAACAATTGTGAGTGTTACATCTAGTTGAAGGCAAGCGGAAATAAGCCCAAATTTGTTCATGCAGTGCAACTAACTGGTTTTCCCTAAGATAACTAGTTCTCATGTGATGGGATTCAGAATAACGTTTTTGTTGGTGTTTAGTAATGAATGGAATTATAGTTCATCCTTTTTGTCCCTCATGTTACAAACGGTTCCAATATGCTCTCATTCCGCACATCAGATGGTGGCAACGGACCAACTGACACATATGTAGAAGAAAAAGGAGATGGAACCCAAGGGGATAATAATAATAATAAAAATAGTGTGATAACGATGTAAAATTCATATCTATTCCGGTTAAATCTGTCTAGTGAAGTTCAATCTGCGCTGACAGTTCGATACGACTTAGATGAATTACCCAGAGTACAATTATGGATAATTTCAGTAATAGACAAATCATGAAGAAATTATCCAAAGTTTACCTTTGTAAAAAATTATATTTGTAAAATCTCAGCGAGATTGAAATGAGTAATTCCAACGTTTCGTTCGGCAATCTGGTCCGAACTTCTTTAGGGAAATTAATCGAAATCAACATAACAGAGGTTTATATATAAAAGGAGCAACTCTTGTTTTTAAAAACTTCGTCCAATCATGAGTCATTCAACAAGTGTCAACAAGTATAATAAACAAAATTTTATGAGCCGTGATCAAAATTTGACCCCGGACTTACAAATATTGGTCTACCTTTGTTAAACACTTTAAACAGAGTGTGTATGTGTGTGTGTGGGTGAACAGTTGTAAAACATTTCTTAACGTCTCCATAAGAAGATATGGACAGTAGAGAATTTTGACCAAGTATTAATCATTAGTGATACATATCCATTTTTTATTTATTAATAAGAATTTCTTATACATCAGGTAACAGGATCACACATTCATGTCTGTTCAAACTGTTGGTATCTAGAATTTTATGATTAGACGTATTTTCAAAATTATGGTGTTTAGGTTTAGAGTTTAGTTGGAGCACCCTGTCGGACTTATTGCTTTGTCTTCTTTCTGAATATTGAGCTGTTTTACTCGACCTACTGGAGTTGTCAGGTGACTCGACAGCTACGGATTTACGATATGCATTCTGTTGCAGACAACGGAGAGTGAAAACACGATGATTGTTCCAATTACACAGTTTCTTTGCTAATTTAATTCGATTGCAAAATAATTCAAATGAACTGTCGTCAAGATTTGACAGAATTGTTCTCACTTCTCAATCGGCGCCCAAATATTCTGTCAAATCTTGACGACAGTTCATTTGAATCCAAAGTTTAGATTACCCATAGTAGATATCACTGCCTAATAAACTGTAGTGTTCGTATAACCGTGTATATTTTGTTGAATATATATATATATATACATATATAATCAATAGTTTGGTTTGTATGGATTTGATTTGTATTTCGAGTTCGACCACTGACCAATATCAGTTAGAGAACCATTGAAAACCAGCACTGGAATACTGGACAGCTATCTCCTCCGTCCTAGTTTGGGAATCATTGGTAATACGCACCCACCGCCAAGGTTCAAACCTAGGACCTTCCGGTTACAAGGTAAGCTAGCTGGCTCGTATACCATTCAGCCACTGGGATCCAATCCAATGGCCAGTTCATGAATTCAAACGTCTACCGATTCGTGATGCATTTGGCGATGCCACCAGTACAGAATTTCCTGGAGTTCTAGTGAGAAGTCGTGCGTGACCAGTGAGATCCATTCAGTCAAGTGTTAGGATAGAGTTCCCACCGATGACATTGGTTGATGGTTAGAGGTGAAACATTGAATTGTATCATCTATCCTAATAAAAAGAAATGTTTGTGATTCGTTCGGCGGTTGGATGTCCACCAGCAGTGCTTCGATTCTCAACCGACAAACTTCTAAATCTCAACTATAGTATTGGTATTTTTTCGCTTTTTTTTTAATTATTTTTGTGTTTTTTGTGCTTTTTTTGCTGCTGTTGTCTTTATACTTATTTTTTTGAAATACTCCTTTTAAATGTTTGATAAAATTAGATGCAAATATTGTAGATATGTGCTGAAAATTCCACACTGTACCACTAGTACTGTTTCTGGAATAAAGTAAATTACTATTATTATTATTAAATAACTTCCTGAAATATTGCCAACTATCAGGCAAGACAAGCTTTTATCACTCTCAAGTCTGTGTGGAGATCAACAGCACTTCTCAGCATGAAAAATGAGATCCGGATTTTCAACTCCAATGAGAAGTCAGGGCTACCACACGGATCAAAGACTTGGTGCAGCGACGAGTCATGAAGGGCACTTCGAACAAGCTACAGACCTTCATCAACAGCTGTCTTCACTCAGTACTTCTCTGAAGAACAGATGGCCGGCCAGAAAAGATCAGCAACAGGAAGGCATCTCTGGCAATGAACGAACCAACCAACCCAGCACGAACCAATTGTGCAACAAGTATGTAGGAAAAAATGGAGGTGGATTGGATCGGCCATACTCTGAGAAAACAAACCATCATCAAGTGACATCACACGCCAGACCATCGCTCGAGTGGAACCCGAATGGGAAGTGGTGACTTAGTTGGTTGTCAGTTTGAGGGTGACATGGAGAAGGAGGAGATGGAAGCATGTGGGTGGCAGATGTGGAGCTAGGAGTTGAAAACGTTGCTGGAGAACGGAATGAAATGGAGACGTTGGGCTGAAGCCTTATCATACAAGGAAATACTGTGTGCACTTGTGGGGAAATGATGAGATTCGTCCATTCAATTCAGCCATTTTGCTTTCAACGATCAATTTTTTTATCTGTACTGACTGGATCAGTTTACGGACAATTGGCTTCTCAAGGAACAAGATTGATGTTGTATGCATGCGTGTCAAGTATTCTCTAATAATATTGATACCAGCTTTGTAACTTTTCCAGAAGGTAACTTGAAAATGGCACCCTTATACATTGGAAAGGATACTGTCCTAAAGTACCTTCTAAGGCTCAATCCTGGTAAGTCCAGTGGCCCTGATGAACTCCACCCACGTATTTTAACAGCATTGGCTGAGAACATAGCCGAGCCATTGTCGGTAATCTTCAATAATTCTCTGGACCAGTCTAAATGTCCAAGAGACTGGAAAGATGCCATCATTAGTCCGGTCTTCAAAACCGGATCTAGAAACTTAGTTCAGAACTATCGTCCTGTTAGTTTGACCAGTATTGTTGTTAAACTACTAGAAAGAATAATTTGTGATGCTATCATTCAGTTCATTGAAGGGAACAAACTTTTCGCTGTGGAACAGCATGGTTTTAGAGCAGGTCATTCTTGCTTGACCAACCTTCTTTTGGCCAGAGAAAGTTGGGCAAGCTCAGCTGATGCTAATATACCGGTGGATGCCATATTCATCGACCTTAGCAAGGCGTTTGACAGGGTTTCTCATTCAGGTCTTCTAGTAAAGTTAGGTAGTGTGGGAATCAATAAAGTGGTTGCCGACTGGATTCAAGACTTTCTAAAGGACAGAAGACAAAGAGTACGAGTTAACGGGGTTTTATCAACATGGGAATCGGTTAAGAGTGGCGTTCCTCAGGGTACAATTCTAGGCCCACTTCTTTTCCTGATTTATGTTAATGAGATTCCATCGGTAGTTAGGTCATCCTGCTTACTGTTTGCTGACGACATCAAGATATGGAGGGCTTTACACGATGACAGTGATCAACTTGCTTTGCAGGAAGATTTAAACTTGTTAAGTGATTGGTGTAAGCACTGGGCCTTGGAGATTAACTTAAGCAAGAGTGTAGTTATGCATGTATCTCATAGTCACGTGCACAATTACTCAATGAATGGCATTACTCTTCCAGTGGTCACTGAGTACAAGGACTTGGGAGTGGTTGTGCAGCATGACTTGAAAACAGCAACAAACTGTAGAGCTGCAGCCACTAAAGGTTTTCGAATATTATGGGCCATACGCAAGGCTTTTGCGAATTTTGACGCTGAAATATTTCGTATATTATATCCGACTTATATCAGACCTCATTTGGAATATGGGATCCAGGCAGCGAGCCCGTGTTTCAAATACGAAATAGACTTATTAGAAAGGGTGCAAAGAGTAGGAACTAAGCTAATAAAGGGTTTCTCAACCCTCTCATATGAGGAGAGGTTAAGTCGACTGGGTTTATTTCCACTGTCATACAGACGACTTAGGGGTGACCTAATACTAGCATACCGTATCCTAAGAAATGATTTTGGAGCAAATTTATCTAATTTATTTCTTCCTTCTAGCACCAACCAATTGCGAGGACATCACCTCAAGGTTCAAAAACCACGGTCGAATCGTCTGCGTTTGGAGATCCGTTTTTCGCATCGGATTGTGAACCATTGGAACTCCCTACCGGAACACGTCGTATCAGCGCCATCCGTTGATTCATTCAAGGCGAGATTGGACCTTCTGTGTGTAACAAATCGAAAGGATTAACACAGGCATATAGCCTACTATCCTAAATAAATTGTAAACTGTAAACTGTGTGTGTGCGTTGTAGTGTGTCATTGTATATCTCTGTAGTCTTTTCATACCATCGTTAATAAATAATTCCTTGAATACCGGTAGATGGTTATATTCTCCCTTCTGTAGTTGTGGCGGTGTTACGAGCGGCCTGGTTAGAGCTCAAGTCTAGCAGTATAGATGTCTACACAACAATTGTGAGTGTTACATCTAGTTGAAGGCCATCAGAAATAAGCCCAAATTTCTTCAAACAGCGTAACTGTCTGGTTTTATAGACATGCTTCTCTCAGGTAACTAGTTCTCATATGAGGAGATTCAGCATAACGTTTTTTGCTGGTGTTTAGTAACGCAATTGTAGTTCATCCTTTTGTCCCTCATGTTACAAACGGTTCCAACATGCCCTTATTCCGCACATCAGATGGTGGCAACGGACCAAATGAAAAATATGTAGAAGAAAAAGGATATGGAACCCTAGGAGATAGTAATAATAGTGTCATACCGATGTAAAATTCATATCTATTCCGGTTAAATCTGTCTAGTGAAGTTCAATCTGCGCTGACAGTTCGATACAACTTAGATGAATTACCCAGAGTACAATTATGGATAATTTCAGCAATAGACAAATCATGAAGAAATTATCCAGAGTTTATATTACACATAGTAGATATCACTGCCTAATAAACTGTAGAGTCCGTATAACCGTATATATATATATATATAATATGTTCAAGAGTTTGCTTTGTAAGGATTAAATTAGTTTTTACGTGTTTGACCACGGATTGATATTAGTTAGAGAACCCTTGAAAACCAGCACTGGCGTACTGGACAGCTGTTTCATCAGCCTAGTTTGGGAATCATTGGCAGTACGCACCCACCGACAAGCTTTGAACCCTGGACCTTCCGGTTACAAAGCAAGCTGGCTGGCTCGTATACCATTCAGCCACTGGCACCCGATCCAATGGCGAGTCCATGAATTCTAACTTTTACCAATTCGTGATGCATTTAGCGCTATCACCTGTACAGAATTACCTGAAGTTCTAGTAAGAATTTGTGACCAGTGAGGTCCATCCAGTCAAGTGTGAGGATGGAGTTCCCACCGATGACATTGGTTGATGGTTAGAGGTGAAACATTTAGTTGTATCATCTATCCTAATAAAAAGAAGCGTTGGTGATTCGTTCGGCGGTAGGATGTCCACCAGCAATGCATACAGTCTGACTTCGACTTGTAACTGACGAACGTCTAAATCTCAACTATAGTTTACAGCCGATGGTAAGCCTCCTGGAAAAGAGAGAAGGTTGGGCATATAATGCTGTCAACTTCACCCCGTAAAACAACGACACCACTACTAATAAATCTTCCAAAATAGCTTAAATCCTCGTAATCCTCTCAGAAAGGAAAAGAGATTATCTCAGCAGTACACAAATAAGTCTGTTGACTTCAGCATTATGGCTTATTAGGCTTCATATTGGTAAAGATTTCAAAGCAACTGCGCTTGAATGGACCATTTTTATCTTAACTCTACTAGATGAACTGCCGTGATATTTTCAAACGACAGATTCTGGGTTTCGATATCAGTGGGAACATCATCACTTACACACTAACTGGGTGATGACGGTACAACCAGCTGACGAGTCCTGGATTGGACTAAACGTACATTCCAGGATTCCACTGCTAACTAGCACGAACTAAATAACATTTTTATCCAAGAAGATGTAGACAGCCGTCGTCGTATACATTGTGACAATAGGTGCTTATGAGGCTTGCTTAGTTTCACTAGTATTACTACACAGTGTAATGCATATATACGCTGACATTGTTTATTTTTAAGTAGAAGTGCTGTTTAATTACAGAATCTTTCGAACGCCTTGGACAAAATTCGCATTACATTCTGTATTATTTTGGGATCTACCATAGATGGAGACTTTAATATTCAGAACAACACATTTAAGCGAACAATATTGTGGTTTCAATTAGATCTCATCAGGCTTAATCCTAATGTACATAATTTTACAAATAAAAATTCAAATATAAACCAATCATGGTGTTTTGTCTATAGGATAATAAGATGGTGAATATAAATTGTGCAATTAGTCATAATAGTAGTAATGATAATAATAATAGTAATAATAAAAATGGTTTTATCAATAATAAGGATGAAAAAGTGAGGCAATCTGTGATAACACGAATAATGAAAAACAGCATGATTAAACAAACAACTGTTCAGGTGGAAGTAGTCGATAAAGGCTAGTAAAAACAATTGAACCGATTAAGTTATGTTAGATTGTAAGCGAAGGAAATGAAACACGTTTATAATGAAGATAAGATTAAGGGATGATAAGAAAGGGGTTGAAAATATAAATAAGGGGTGGTGTAGAAGTCATTAGTTGGTTATGTCTTAATAGGCCGAGGGAGGGATAATGGCTGTACGAACTTTTTTGAATATATAGTTTAGGTTTAATAGTTCGAATGCCTATCGCCTCAGCTGTGTGTGTACAATAGGCGAATACGAAGTCTATTGGAAAGATTCGATGGGATACGATGAATTACTTTGAAGGCTCTCGTTTTCTCGATTACATGACCACTATCAATTAAGTGTGACAAAATAGAGCTATGGATTGTTTTTGTCTGTCCTTTGCCAAACCACGATGGGAGATGTTCACTAACACGTTGGCTAAGCTGTCTAGTAGTACGCCCAATATAACTGTCACCGTAGGTGCAGTTGAATTGAGAAATGCACATCGATGTGGCAAAACTATCAAGCTTATCCTTCGTTTGCGTCCCAATCATTCGTCGGCTAGAGAATGACAAACATAGGTGTGCTGCATAAAATGTTCTTCGTATACTCCTTGAAAGTCTTTGGGATAGAATCTCACTTGATAAGTTCCCATTAAATTGTAACTTAATAAATAGAGGTTTCTTACATGCATTCAGAATCTCCGGTTTTTTCTCCGATGTTTTCATATGTTTCTTTATGAAACTACTCGGATAGCCCATCTCCGTCAAGGAATTGTGAATATATTCAAATTCCTTTTGTAAGAGGTCGTCCGTACATATCTTTCTTGCTCTGCTCGCAAGACATTTTACAAAATTCCTTTTATATTTAATGGGCACGTAATTAAGGAAGTGTGTGTATTGCTCTGTGAATGTGCTTTTTCTATACACGCTTCTCCCAAGTGACCCATCTTCTCTCCTACTTAGCAAGACATCCAGGAAATGTAGTTTATTCTCCTGCTCCTCTTCCCAAGTAAAGGTAAACGAAGGGTGGATTTTGTTGAATTTCAGCAACAATTCATTTATGTTAACATTCCCATCAGCTAAGATTAATGTATCATCGACATATCGGTAATACATATCAAACTGTTTGATGATGTCCTTCAATTTCCCGTTTTGCGAGAAAGAAGTCAGCTAATATTGGGCCTAATGGTGAACCCATAGCTATTCCATCTACTTGTCGATAGTATGAATTATTGAAGACAAAGTGAACATTCATTGTGCATTTAATATTCTTATCAGCATTATCAGTACTCATTGATTTCGCTGTGTGTGGAATATCGGACCTCAACTGCACATTTCAATTGTACTCAGTTCCTTTCTATCTCTTCTATCTGATTGTATCATGACTGCCTACAAGAGATCACTTTTTCCTCTCTTACAGGATCTTCTCTGTGACACCTATGGATGTCTAACTTGTCACTTCTTGTTCAGATTACGATTGAATTACCTACCAGGTGTGTAACACAGTCATATGGAGTAACAACATTAGGCTATTCTAATGATCACTAGACACAATTTGCAAATTGATTCGTGAGCATAAGGTTGACGTTAATACAGCATTTAAAATTATTTATCACACTCCTACTAATCTTAATTTTGCTTTACGAATTGTTCTTCGTCTACATACAACTGAATGAAGCCATCGAAATCCATCTGATGAAGCCGAACCTGTCAGTTCAGAAAAAATTCGTATAACCACTTTCCTTGCCTTGGTCATCGTTATATGAATGTTTAAACTGGACTACTTTGCCCCTCTCTCTCTTTCTCTAAACCTTTAAAAGTTACAATTGTCCAAATTATTTTATTCTTATGACTACCTTCATCCTTAATTACAAGTTACCATTGTCTAAATCGTTCTAATTTCCTTTGATAATCTGTTACGTAATCAGCTTGAACAGCCGCTTACTCTTTAATTACTCATCTTCATTTTTCCAATTAATGTAAATATTTCTACCCTTTAATTATATGTATTAATATTCCCTGTTAATTATCACCCGCGCCTTGACATTTTGATACTGACTAATTGTTGTTAACAGACATATCCGTAAACAAGAAGCCTCTTTATATACGACTGCAATTCAAGAGCGATATACCAAGCGAAATAATTGCGAAGAAATTAAGAAAATCAGTTCAAAGAACTTTTAATGCTGGCGAACTACACGTCTGTCTTATTCTCTACACGACCGATAGTGCTACCTCGACTGAAAGATGAAGTACCTAGACTAGCTAACCACTTCAAATTGTATCTACCAATTCAACTGCGCTTATTGTGGAGAGAGTTACATTGACCATTGCTCTAGGAACTTGATTTTTCGTGCTCATTCGGGAACATTTCCCGGTATGGTTAAGTAAGGGTGTAGTTAAAACCATCAACAGTTCGATATTAGACCATCTGGTCCAAACCAGCCGGCCACAAAGTCAGCCAGCATTCAAGAATTTTTCTCTATAATCTACCGGGTGCCAAATAAATTACAAAAAGCGTCGAAGTACTGCATGCTCCAAATAGCAGAGGCTATTGTGATTCGCCTCAAACAAACAGTGCTCTGTGTGCGAAAGAAGAAGCAAGTCAAGCCTCTACTACTGCGCTGGCCGGCCTTCAGTCGGGACTAGAAATTCACCAATTTGTAATATTATCTTTCCTTATTTCTCTGACATTCAGTTTATTGTTATGTTGATGCTATTGAACTGTAATCTATTAATATTATTATTGATTTGGTGTTATTTAAACAACATTAATGTTGTTCATTACACTAATTCATTCATTCACTATTATGGATGGATATATAACTGTAGAACCTGATGAAGAGCAGGTTATCGAAAAGAGTACTCTTTGTTCATTATCCATTCTTTTGAAAATTTTACTGGGCATCTTTTATCAGTTAAAATATTTCTTCTCTCAATCCTTTTGCTTCCTAAATCTCTTAATGAAGATTTTGTTTTTCTGTGTATTTTATGGTTAGCGTTAAAGCATGACTAGGATGAAGGGATGAAATTTACTTTTTCAACGCAATTACTTCTCCCAAAGTCATTGGTCCATCCATGCCAATTGGATAATCACAAGTGAATTTTATCGATTAACGCTAGATATTTCTGAAAACTTTTCCCCTATTTCATTTCACATATCTTTCTGCACCACCTAAATAGATCTCGAATTGTCGCGTTTATCACAGCTCTTTCTTTCCCTCTCTTTCTCCCATGCACAAACTTGAACAAGAATTGCTTTTGGAAATAAAAGACAATCAGTGAATTATTTTATAGAAAAAAATCATCTTTTATTCAAGAAAAAAGAGGTTGAACGCGGGGGGAGGGGGAAACAAGACACCCGATATTAGCAAAAAATTAATAGAAGGTTTTTAATCGGCCTGAACAAAGATTGACATCATAGTATAAGCAGCAACTGGTTTATCCTGTGGAACCATATGTCCAGCTCCATGGATTGTTGTATAGACTAAAAGTGACTTGTTCAGTTTATAGCCTTTCCAATAACCACCAACTTGTTGTGTGCCATCAGCTTCTGTATAGTACCAAGATGTACGATTCATTTCCACCTGTTTATTTGTTGATTTGTGGGGAAGTGAAAAGGCAAAGAAAGAAAGATGAAGGAAGAAAATATTTATGTTCAAGTGTTGGTCTGTAGGGATTTGATTGATTGGTTACAGGATTTCATCATGAGATGACATTAGTTAGAGAAACACTGGAAAACCTGGGAGTAATGGACAACTGTTTCGTCCTAGTTTGGAATTCTTCATCAGCACTCACCCACCGGGATTCGAACCCGGGATCTTCTGGTTACAAGGCGACCTCGTATACCATTAAGCCACTGGGACCCGATCTAATGGCCCATGAATTCTAACTTCTGCCAATTCACGACATAGCGCGACCCCTATGAGTGAAAATATTTATCGGTCGAATTAGTGGAAATAATAGAGAAGATTTGTAGCTCAGGTGGATGATTTGCAATTAATAGTGTTCTCTGAGCTGGTTGGTTTAGCTGCGGAGCTCCTTTCGTCGTCCCCCTGCTGGACAACATCCCCCTTCAGCGCAATATTTAGCATAAAGTGAAATGATTTAAATTTCTTCATGAGTGTGATATAATTGCGTCCCCGGTCTCCCGGTAACCATCTTTACATATGTATTGACCATTTTCTATTGACTTGGATTTTAAACTTTCTAGTCACCTGATTTACTTTTTATTAGTTGGTATATTTCGTCTATATTAACGTGTTTGTTAATTGCATTTTCGTTTGAGTACCAGGCTTCTAGGGATTATTCTCTGACTGCACTTTTGGTGTTTCCTCTGTCTAAGATTTCGACATTATCCCAATCAAATTGATGTTTATAACTGTCTATATGCATTGATACTAAAGAATACATATCGTGTCTTTTCACGGCTGATTTGTGTTCTTGGATTCTAATTCGAAGGGGACGCTCACTTTGGCCGATGTAATGCTTGTTACAGTTCATACAATTTATTTTGTAGATGGTATTAATTTTATCCCCTTTTTCTGTTGGATCTTTTGGTTTGCATAATATCGAATTAAGCGATTTTACTGGTTTGTGTGCTATATTTATATCCAACGGTTTCAGTATTCTGGCTGCTATTTCAGAGATATTCCTCATTTATGGTAGAATGAATTTTCTTGTGGTCTTTGATGATGATTCCTCGTTGGTGTTTTGATTCGATTTTAAACACTTTCTGATGAAATTGTGAGGATATCCATTCTTTTTGAAGACCGTTTGTAGGTACTTTTCTTCCATTCTTTTCAACTCTGGAGTGCTACAATGTGTCTGAACTCTTTTAAACAATGTCTGCACACAGTTTCGTTTGTGAGCAACTGGATTATTGCTAGTATAGTTGAGTATTTGATATAAGTGCGTTGATTTTCTATAAACTTGTGTCTCTAAATCTCCTGTGTTGGTTCTGCTGATCAAGACATCTCAAAATGGGATTTTTTTATCTAATTCTTCTTCTCTTGTGAATTTGATGTCTTCAAATATGTTGTTTATTAATTTATGGGTATATTCTAAATCACTTCTCTTAATTATTACAAATGTATCATCAACGTAAGGTATCCAGATTTTCGGTTTAATTATAGGTAGAGCTATTAGTTCTAATCTTTGCATAACGGCTTCAGCTATTAATCGTGATATGGGCGATCCCATTGGTGTTCCTTTTATTTGTTCATATATTTGAGTATTGAACTGGAAGTATGTTGTAAGGCATAATTTTATGAGTTCTATCCAAGTTGATAATTGTGTTTTTGTGCTTTCATCACCATAGAGTAATTGTTGCATAGTTTCTGTTGCTAGTTTTGGACTAATTGAAGTATATAATGCTGTGACATCAAAGGACACCATTATTTCATTGTCTTCTACTTGAATGCTTTTGATTTTCTCTAAAAATTGAATTGACGAATTGAAAGAATGGTCGCATGATTCTGTTAGGTGGAATTAGAATCCAAGAACACAAATCAGCCGTGAAAAGACACGATATGTATTCTTTAGTATCAATGCATATAGACAGTTATAAACATCAATTTGATTGGGATAATGTCGAAATCTTAGACAGAGGAAACACCAAAAGTGCAGTCAGAGAATAATCCCTAGAAGCCTGGTACTCAAACGAAAATGCAATTAACAAACACGTTAATATAGACGAAATATACCAACTAATAAAAAGTAAATCAGGTGACTAGAAAGTTTAAAATCCAAGTCAATAGAAAATGGTCAATACATATGTAAAGATGGTTACCGGGAGACCGGGGACGCAATTATATCACACTCATGAAGAAATTTAAATCATTTCACTTTATGCTAAATATTGCGCTGAAGGGGGATGTTGTCCAGCAGGGGGACGACGAAAGGAGCTCCGCAGCTAAACCAACCAGCTCAGAGAACACTATTAATTGCAGGTCGAATTAATAAGAGTGCTTTAGTGTTTCAGGGGGTAGAATGCTCATCAGCCACGCTGATAATGACCGTGGAGCACTCATTCCTGAACGTCACCTAGTTTAGTTGCCCATTATAAGCCTGGGAAAGAGGAAATGTTGGCTTTATGAGACTAGCAAAACTCATCATGAAGAAACAACACCACTTCTATTGATATTTCAAAACTTGCAGTCTTATCTTCCATTCAGAAAACAAAAATGACGATTGGAGGGAAAATCTAAATCCAGGTCGTGGTTAGATTTGAAAAAAAAACAGTCTCCCAATTGCTAGTCCTAAGCTAAAAGACATCAGACTGCAAACCAGGTAATTATTTCATTGAATCTCATCGCTCAAATGGTACAGCAAAACATTCGTGGTTCAGAGGCTACTGGTTCGAATCATAGGTACCTGATTCTGTCTGTGACACTATATACTACTAATTGATCGTTATGAGTAGTTGTATACCAGTCACATAAAAAACAATTTGAATGTACGTGTGGACACACATACATAGAAGGGAGGACTCATCGATCTCTGCAAGTAAGGGCTGGCTTCAGAACATATTCCTAAATAGCTTCAGAAGTAAATAGAATCCCCAGAACCCATTAATGGTGAGAACAGGAGACCTAGGGCTCTTCTATTACGAAACATATTATAGAGACAGGACATAAAATTGACGTTAACACATCTTTTAAACCCATCTATCTATAAAACGTGTTTGCGGGAGGGCGTATCCTAAAGTTTGTGGAAGCCCTAGTTGGTAATTAGGAAGTTTAAACCACTTTTATGCGTTCAAAGCAACAATTCGTCCACACACTAAACCGCCTTCCTTGGTAAACTTTATTTTTATACCAGTCAGGGTAGATGTACTATTACCTATCTTATTTGGTTTAGTGATTGATCTTCATTGTTATTTTGGCCTTCAATACGTCCCTTTAACTTGACCTAAGTGTCTATTTTCTCACCTCTTAACTCTTTGTTAATTTCCTATATATATATTCCTATGACAAGTGATCAGATTGTTCGAAATGTGTTCCGCAAATACACACTAGACGATTCAGACAAATTACGTCTCCTTATTGCTTTGCCAGTCTAAATTCATAAAGGGAACTAATTGTTTTAAACCAGTAGTGTTTATGCTAGCCAACTCTAGATCAAAAAGATCGAAACAGAGGACGACCATTTCACTGGTTTGAGGCCGAGTTTATCAATGCCTGGTAAGTTTAATCAATTCAAACTAACCGGACTGGATTAGTTAGCTACTTGGGCGAAATGATAATAATACATGGAATCGACGTCACAACTAACAATCTGTATAGACGTTTGTCTGTTGAAAGACGACATTCTAGTACCTGCTTTCTCTTTATCTGTATCGATTTTCAACTCACTTTTATATGGTGTTTATGATAGGAAGCGGTTAGAATAGTAATCATCTACCGATCGGACAACCTTAGCTGACTGTGAAATTTTATCATCTTTTTTCCAGCCTTGGTCCCGGTCTAATCATCAGCCAATCAGATTATTTCATCATGAGATGATATCGGTTAGAGAATCATTGGAAAATCAATACTGGAGTATTGGAGAGTCAGCTGTTTTGTCAGCCTAGTTTGGAACTCTTCGGCAGTACACACCGGCCGCCAGGGTTTGAACCCAAGAACTTCCGGTTTTAAGGCAAGCTAGCTCGGAGATCATTAAGCAGCTGGGCCCCCCGATCCAGTGGCCAGCCCGTGAATTCCAACTTCTGCAATGACCACTAGCCAACGAGCTCACAGTACCGGGCATAATAATAATAACAATATTAATAATACAACCAATATAGTATTAATGAAATATTGTAGATAAAATTATCATTCATAAAATAGTGATTGTCACTTGTTTTAAACTTACCGGTAAATTCAAATTATCTACAAACCATTCATCACCTATATAATTACATGCCATATCAGTATCACCATTATAAATTAAAATATTTACCTATGGAATAAGAAAACAAAAATAAACAGGTTTATGCTTATTTTGTTAAATCTGTTTTTCATTTTGGGACCTTGGTTAATTCTTGATGAAGACTTTTTATTAATTTCGTTTTGGTTAGGAAGAATCTTTGTCGTAATTTAAGGGGAAGCGCCCTGGTCACTTAGAGTTCATCAATTAGAGAATTACTAAAAACCGGAGGAAACTACGGGACAATTGTTTCGTCCTTCTAGGTGGGGACTCCTCATCGGTACTCACCACTTTACGTACAGAGATATACAATTAAGATAAAATACATTATATGGTTCGTCGGTGGCACGATGGTAGAATACTCGATCCCTGAATCGGCCGACGAGGCACTCCTCTACCTCGCTCAGCCAGTAGTAAATTGGTAAAGAGGGAAGGTTGGGCATGAGGTCATCCCGTAAAAATAAACACCATTGCTTACTGAAACTTCAGAGCTCTTGCTTTAAAGCCCTATGTTTCCACTGGGAAGTAAAGCAATGAAAAAAACACTATACGGTTCAGTTTAAATCACTTTAAATAAACAATTAATTATCAGAGAAAGAACATATCTAAATCAAGAACTGCGAACTGAATAATACTTATAATAATGGGTAATAATTTTAAAAAGAGGGCACTTAAGACTGTGCTGTGGAAGCAGAAGTGCGTCGGTGGCTTAGTGGCTGAACACTAACCGCCCACGCAAGTGGTTCGTGGTTCAATCCCGGACTAATGCATACCTTTCAAATAATAATAAAATGTGAAAGCACATACATAAGTCTTTACAGAAAGGCAATCTCCACTCTCATGATGGAGCGTTTTGCCAAAGTGGTTAAAAACAAGCTGAAGTCAAAGTACCGAAAAGTGCAATAATATTTTATTATTATTTGAAAGGTATGCATTAGTCCCGGGATTGAACCACGACCCTGCGTAGAATACTCGATCCCTGAATCGGCCGACGAGGCACTCCTCTACCTCGCTCAGCCAGTAGTAAATTGGTAAAGAGGGAAGGTTGGGCATGAGGTCATCCCGTAAAAATAAACACCATTGCTACTGAAACTTCAGAGCTCTTGCTTTAAGCCCTATGTTCCACTGGGAATGTAAAGCAATGAAAAAAACACTATACGGTTCAGTTAAATCACTTAAATAAACAATTAATTATCAGAGAAAGAACATAACTAAATCAAGAACTGCGAACTGAATAATACTTATAATAATGGTAATAATTTTAAAAAGAGGGCACTTAAGACTGTGCTTGTGGAAGCAGAAGTGCGTCGGTGGCTTAGTGGCTGAACACTAACCGCCCACGCAAGTGGTTCGTGGTTCAATCCCGGACTAATGCATACCTTTCAAATAATAATAAAATGTGAAAGCACATACATAAGTCTTACAGAAAGGCAATCGTCCACTCTCATGATGGAGCGTTTGCCAAAGTGGTTAAAAACAGCTGAAGTCAAAGTACCGAAAAGTGCAATAATGACAAAGCATCTTGTGGACTTCAGACATGATATTGACGTACTGTCAAGTCATTAACTGTTATTGTCAGCAGACGGACAAATAAACAGAAAGTTGCTTGCAATCGTGGAGGTTTATGCAGTTAGAGTTCATAAACCAGCTCTCTGTGTACAAAAGGAGATGGTCGTCACTCTAAATCTACCATGGTGATATGTTTCACTTACTTACTGTTATTATTCTTATTATTAATACTTTATTCTACCTCTTATTATTACTATTTCTGATTCATTTAAAACTATCTTTTATGAGAAGCATTATCTTAACATTATTAATATTAACATCATTTATTTTTACGAGTTGATCAGGGATTGATATCAGTTAGAGAACCATTGAAAACCAACATTGGAGTACAGGACAGCTGTTTCATCAGCCTAGTTTGGGAATTATCGGCAGTACGCACCCATTGATGCTCACTAGTGACTTGCTACAGGATGGAGTTTCCTGGAATTCTAGTGAGAAGTCGTGACCAGTGAGGTCCGTCCAGTCACGTGTGAGGATGGATGTCCCACCGACGACATTTGTTAAGGTCGCGCTAAATCACGAATTGGTAGAAGCTAGAATTCATGAAGTGGCCATTGAATTGGGTCCCAGTGGCTGAATGGTATACGAGCCAGCTAGCTTGCCTTGTAACCGGAAGGTCCTGGGTTCGAACCCTGGCAGTGGATGCGTACTACCGATGATTCCCAAACTAGGATGAAACAGCTAGCTGTCCAGTACTCCAGTGCTGGTTTTCAATGGTTCTCTAACTGATATCAGTCCGTGATCAACTCGTAAAAAACAAAACTAATCCTTACAAACCAACTATAGAAAATTCACATCATTTCGTCAGAAATTCCTGATACATTCACGTCCTTTCACTGACTGATGACTAATTTTTTTAAGTGATGTAATTGAAGCGTGGTGCATTTCATCTTCATTTTCATCTCCACTACTCCTTTCCCCTAATCTCATTGTACATGACCTAGAAAACATTTACACTTGTCGTTTTGCATGATTAATTCAATGCAATTTATTTACCTATCAGTCTTATACCTCCCAGTGTAATTCTAATGGTATGTATAACCCTGTGTGTAGAGTAATCAGCTGATGAGTTCTACCGAAATTTGATGAATTAATTAAATCCTGCTTTATTAGCCTTTGTTGCTTGTTTTGAATTCATATCAGGAAATAAATGATTCCAGTAGATGCTATCTGAAATTAGTTAGATCAGGCTTGCATTTATGAATGACTTCATGAGCTGCATTGACTGAAATGGTTGTTCCTGGAGGTACCACTATGAAAGAAATGTTATTTAAATACAGAGTAAACTGAAAGCAATTACAATCTTAGTGTATGTCACTCAAGTTGTTTTGAGGGTTTGGCGGTGAATTTATACTCCTTTCAAATTAAAGTGTAACAATAGTAGGTTGGTTTCTCTGAGATGGTTGATAAACCAACCTATCTACCTGTCTGCTCTACTCTTCTTCTCTTGAAAGGAGAAGGTTAGAAAAGATCTACCCTAGAAAAAATTATGCGTCCCAACTATTAATTGGTTCGGAAACAAGTTCATGGATGTTTATCTAACTTAACCAAATTACTGGCTAGCTATTTCAGCACACTGGTATGATGCAGAGAGTGAAACCAAGTTTATGCAAAAGTATATAGGACGCCATCGAATGATATCGCGCACAATGCAGGCCATCATTTGATTGGAATCCAAACCGGTAGCAACGACTGGGTCGTCCTGGGGTGACATGGAGGAGATCGTATGACGAGGAGGAGATGAGAGACTATGGGCAATCGTGAACGCAGATAAAGGGGATGGTAGAGAATAGAATAAAGTGGAAACGCGTTGTTGAAGTGGTTTGTTCCACATGGAACGTAAGATCCCATAGTAGAAATTAACGATTCCAGTTAGTAAAATATATCTGTCATAGATTCCTTTATATAAGTGCATTCTAGCTTGTCTCCAAGATACATTCAAAGCACTTACTACTGCAGTTAGTACCGTCCAGTGCATGCTAAACCAGACCAAATATTCTGATATCCATCTATATTGAAATAACTCTAAGCGAACAGTGAATATTTTACTGCAACAGGTCAAATATAAGTGGCTAAACTCCCGATAACTCTGTTCTACATGATTTCTAATTTCTCCGACAAGATTTCTCCTTGAGAAAAGAAACTGTACCATTTCAACGTCTTTCGTATAATATGTACTGTGGTTTTCTATAGTGAATCAATAGTCATGCACTGTTAATACACCGTGTTCATCACATTGTCAAATAAGGTGATTGTAAAAGGTCTACTCAACATTTGCCAGTTTATATCACCTAACGACCAAATGAAATGTGTACTGACCGCGCAACAGTTTACATCATTGAAAACGACAGATATGATGGAGTCATTGGCCTTCAATAAGCCACAGGTGTAGTATGATAATATGGTCAGTTATGTTGAGGGATAGATCGATCTGTGCATTTATGAAACTGTATCGATTGAGATGACAATGATAAATGTTGCGCATGCTGAGCCACTGCCTTCCTCGACGAATCAGGCTGCGGAAAGAGTTGGCGTTGATCAGACCAAAGCTTGGAGCCAATCTACGAAGTATCTTTGGTTATTAGCTTCAGACAGCCAAGTAGGAGGGTGTAAACTGTTTATATTATTATGGTTCCTTAAGTACACATATGTATAAATAGAAACAGATAGATAGATAGACAGGCAGACATTCTTATCAATTACACATTGTAAACTTACACCAGATTGTAAAAGTTGTGTATACTGTGATGACAAGTCGGTGTATTGACGTGTATAACCAAAATTCACTTCTTGACTGCATATATCCCATTCTACAGGTATATCTTCTCTGACATGTAAAGCTTTACGTACATCTGATGAATTGAAATATTCACGTATTGTTGAATCATTTAAACAAGGGATTGTCAGTCGAGTTTGAAGTTTACGGCTCATTGATTCCCTGATTATTATCATTATTAGTATTATGGTGATGGTGATGATGTAATACAAGTGAGTAAAGAGAAAAACAAAACAAATAAAAAATAATCACTTTTTGAGATTGACCTCAGATTGATATCAGTTAGAGGAACACACACTGGACAGTCAGCTGTTTCACTCCAGTTTGGGACTCTTCAGCAATACGCCCCTGCTGCCTCATGGCTCGAATGCAGGAACCCCCGGTTACAAGGTGAGCTAGTTTGTAGACTATTGAGCTACTGGGAACCGACTCATTGGCCGGCCCATGAACTCCAACTTCTACCAATTCACAGTATAGAGCGACCACTAGCCAGTGTTCCTGCCAAATGCAAGATGGTGTCAGAGGATTGGAGTACACCGACTCCTAGATTAGAAATAGGAAGTGAAGTGGTAGAGAACGTTGACCGCTTCACTTTTTTGGGAAGTACCATCAGCCCCAACGGGTCGATCTCTGACGAAATCTCATCACGGACACAAAGGGCTAGTTTCGCATATGCCAGTTTACGCCGTCTCTGGCGTAGACGTGATATCCGACTATCCACCAAAGGGCGTGTGTACTGCTCATCAGTCCGCCCCTTCCTCCTTTATGCCTGTGATTGAGACCTGGCCATTGAGAATGGAAGTTATGAAAAGATTATCTGTGTTCGATCATAGGTGTCTGCGTTCTATCTCCCGTGTCAAGTGGTATAATAAGGTGAGCAATATTGAGGTCAGGCGTCGAGTGCTAGGGAAGGAGGGGAAATCAATCGACGAAACTGTGAAATTACTTCGACTGAGATGGTTAGGACATGTGTTACGTATGCCTAGTCATCGCCTTCCTCGACGGACAATGTTAGCTGATATAGGGTCAGGCTGCAAAAGAGCTAGCGGCGGTCAAACCAAAACATGGCACCAGTCAATGAAATCTACAACAGTTAGTCTAAGCCACGTAGGAAGGTGTAGACTTCTGACTGACTGGTTGGGGTCCTCGGGACGGTAAAACCAATGGTTGGAAACAATTGGTGACATGGCTCAAAATCGTTCTCAATAGCTGTTGCAGATGCATCCACTCCTTGTGACTTATGATTTCCAATGAAACTGTTTTGTTCTTCGTTATTACTATTCCTTTGTCTCACACCTCTGTTTACTGTCTATGTTATGCATTTCTTCTACTTTCTTCTTTTGGTTTGTGTGCTACATGGGAGGAGTGTGGCGACTTGAACTGCCGCACATATGTGCAAAGTTCTATGTCGAAAACAGACAGACAGACAGACTAGCCAGTGTCATTGGCCAGTATTTTTTTCAAGACTGATCACGAAGGGATTAACATCATTTACAGAACTATTACACATCCACAGTAAGTGCTGGACAGTTGTCTCGTTCATGTTTGGGACTGTTCATCAGTTTAGTTCACCCATCATATCATCACTGAGGTTGACACCTAAACCGTCAGCTTACAGGGCGAGTTCGTTGGCCATTCATTCATTAGTGCTCATTAGTAACTGACTCTCTATAATTCTAGTGACAAGTCGTGATCAGTGAGATCCTTGCGGGTTGGATGTATGAACAAATATTCACCAATTAGAATGGTTTCCACTTGTAAGACATATCGCAAATTGACAGAAGCTCGAAATGATGGATTATTAGATTTCATCACAGTGACGCCATGTATTATTATTATTACTATTCCCTTGGTTTCCTAGTGGAACATAGAGCTTCAACTGCACGCCTCCACTTGCTTCTGTCTTGTGCTGTACTTTCCACCCTCATCCATGTTAGTCCATACTGTTTCAACTCCTCTTCACACGATCTCCTCCATGTCACCCTTCAACGTCCCACTCGCCGCTTCCCTTTCGGGTTCCACTCGAGCATTGGCCTGACGAGCAATGTCACCCAACGGCCTCCTCAGCGAGTGTCCAATCCATCTCCACTTTCTCCTGCATATTTGTTGGGCATTTGGTTCCTGATTTGTTTGTTCCCATAGTTTCTTGTTGGTGATTCTTTCCGGCCATCTAATCTTCAGTATGGAGCGAAGACAGCTGTTGATAAAGGTCTGCAACAGGCTGTTGGAAATATTCTTTGTGACCCGCCAAGTTTCTGATCCGTATAGAAGAACTGACTTGACGTTTGTATTGAAAATCCGAATTTTGTTGTTGATGCAGGCTGAGTGACGAAGATTTCCAGATTTGTTTCAGGTTGATGAATGTGTTTCTCGCCTTCCCGATTCTCGATTTGGCATCCTCGTCCGTTCCTCCTGTAGTTGAGACAATGCTGCCTAGATAAGTGAAAGAAGTAACCTCTTTCAAATCCCTCGCGTTGATGGTGATTGGCGCTGGATGTTGCTGCTGTTGTTGTTGTTGGTTGGTTATTTTCATAACCTCCATCTTGTCTATGTTCACCTGGAGTCAGTCCTGTCTTTGCTGCTTCTTCGACCAGTTCGTCGGTTTTTGCTTGTAAGTCCTCGATTTTGTGTGACATCAAACATAAATTATCCGCGAAATCCAGGTCTTCTAGATTCTTCACGTCGGTCCAGGATATCCCTGTCTTCTCGTTTCCCACTGTCTGATGCATAATCCAGTCCACCACAATTAGGAATATCATTGGTGATAATAAGCACCCTTGTCTGACTCCCGTGTTTACTCCAAACGCCTCGCTGAGTTTTCCGTTGTGGATCACTTGACATGTGCCATTGTCGTACAGCTGTTGAGTAAGGTTGATGAATATTTGGGGTACGCCGTAGTACTCGAGTAGTTTCTAAATTACTTCGCGGTCAACGCTGTCGAAGGCCTTCTCAAAGTCTATAAAGTTGAGGTAGAGGTGACTCCATGAATTCATCTTTTAGCCAGAAGGTCCTGGTTTCGACTCAATGAGGAGTTCATGGGTGTGTAATCCGGAAAAGGATGAATCAACTGCTCAGAATACTATTTGGTTTTCAATGGTTTTCCAAATGATGCCGATTTTTGATCAAACTTATCAATGATCAAATCCCTACAAACCAACACTTTTAAAGAGAAGATATATTCAACACATCATGGCGTGAGTAGAGTCAGGGCATGAAACTTTAAAATGAAATCATCCTGGATCTGTGCATCTGTAAGTATGTTGGTAAATCACGAAATGATTTAAAACAAGCAATAAAGGGGTTAATAAAGCAGGATTTAATGAATTCATCAAATTTCGGTAGAACTCGTCAGCTGAATACTCTACATTCACTGATATACATATACTTTTGGAATTACATTGGCACTTTGCCAAAATCCTCAACATGTTGTGGATTACGGACATGATATCGACGCTGTCAAGTCATTCACTGCCATTGTCAGCAGACAAAGAAACAAGAAGATGCTTGCAATTGCAGAGGAGGCTCGTGCAATTCGAGTTTATAAACCAGGTCTCTTTGTGTTCAAAAGGAGATGGTCATGACTCTGAATCTACCATGGTAGTACGTTTTACTTATTATTCTACCTCTTATTATTATTATTATTCATGATTCATTCAAAACTGTCTTTTATCAGTAGCATTATCTTAACTGACTTCAACACTATTACTATTATTATTGTTATTATCATAACTATTACTATTGATATTGCTCTGTTTGCAATTCTTGTTATATTTTCTAATGACTAACTGTTTATCTAAGTGATGTAATTGAAGCGTAATGCAATTTACTTTAATCTCTCTCTCCCCCTTATCTATTTGAACATGACCTGGAAAACATTCGCATCTGTCTTTCTGCATTACTAATTCAATGTGGTTTATTTGCTTATCAGTTATTTCAAAGGTATATATATCCGTGTATGTAGAGTGATATTCAGCTGACGAATTCTACCGAAATTTGATGAATTCATTAAATCCTGCTTTATTAACCTTTATTGCTTGTTTTAATTTGGTATCGGGAAATAAATGTTTTCAAGAAATGACTTAGTTTAACAAAGAATCTCGCCTTGACATAGGATTTGAAATTAAGTCATCTGACCATTAGCGGCTATCTCAATGAAATCTACAACGGAGACATACAATATATATCCATCTACTTCGCCTTGTCAGCTTGACATACCTCCATCTGATTGAGTGATTGTGTGTTCCCTAATGAAATTTAAAAGCTCAACAACACTATTTTTGTTTCAAACAACAACAAAAACTTTAATCAGGTGTGAAAAAATGAGTTATTTCAACAACAAATTTTTATTGCATGGAGGATTTCATCATGAGCTGACATCAGTTAGAGAACCACTGGAAAACCAACTGGGAGTACTGGACGGCTGTTTCTTCCTAGTTTGGGACTCTTCACAGTACGCACCCACTGGGATTCGAACCCGGGACCTTCTGGTTACAAGGCGAATTCGTAGACCATTGAGCAACTGGGTGCCTACTGATGAAGAGTCCTAAACTAGGACGAAACAGCTGTCCAGTACTCCCTGGCAGGTTTCTCAGTGGTTCTCGAACTGATGTCAGCTCATGATAAAATCCTCTATGCAATCAAACAAATTCCCTACAAAACCAATACTTAAAAACAAATTTTCAAAGATAAATTTGATTTGTACTCACAATGATTGACGATGTTTTTGCATATATTTATTCTCACGGAATAAATTACCAAAATCACTGTGTTTATTCATAGAAGTTGGATGATGAGGAGTAATGCCACCCTCACATTCAGAATAAATATTGTAAATATTCATTTCAGTCATTACACTGCCGGCTATTTCACCAATCTAGAAAAATGGAGAAAATCAGCAACAACAAAAAAAAAACACCAGATAAGATGTGTTAGTTATTTGGAAAGGTGACAAGTCCAATAAATGCATTTATTGACGTTACCTCTTTCACTTATCTGTCTGGGCAACAGGGGTTCAACTATAGGAGGGAGAGGGATTGGGTAAGGATAAGAATTTCAACAACAGTCAGGACTGGATCGGGTCGGAAAAGCAACACAGACATGCATTACACTGAAACCCGTGTGGAAGACTATTGAAGTCAGCAGATTTTCAACACCAGTTTCAATAATGAAGATCATATGGCCGCCCGGAATGGATAAGGAATTAGGAGCTCTGGCAACGCGGAGAACTAACCAAGATTTTATTGCCCAACAAATGTGCGTAAAGAAGTGTTGATCGACTGCACACAAACTGAGTAGAACTCTGAGTGACATCACGCTTCAGTTAAACCCTCAGTTGAACGGTGAATGGGAGACGATCAGTTGTACGTCTGTCTTATAAGGAGATGAGCACTTATGTGTAATCGTGGGTCCAGCTAAAGATGACTTCAGAGAACTAGATGAAATGGGAATGTGATATTGGAGCCCTATATTCCACTTGAAAAACAGCGGTAATAATAATCAAATATAGTTTGATTGGACACTAGTAATTATTTTGATGTGTCTAGTCCTTTCTTTCGTGCAGACTGAATTCTATCAGTCAGTCAGGTTTGCAATGTGGCCACCATTCTAGGTGGCTCGCCATCACGGTGTACATTGATTTGATGATATTAGATGGTTGAAGGCAATCGGCTACAGGAAGCCTTGCCTGACCTAGGTTTTGTAGTAGTTGGCACTCACCAGTCGGCAGAGCGTATCTGCAAATACCTTGAAGGAACTCATGTCCTTTCTGAGATTCGAACCCGCAACACTTGCTGATGAGTGCCAACTAGCACGAAACCTAGGTCAAGCTAGGCTTCCTGACGATTGCCTCCAACCATCTAATATCATCAAATCAAACCAATGTGAGGTCAGTCAGTGCTTCTATAAGGGTCAGAAACTTGCACTGTATGTCACGAAAAGGATTTTCAACGAGTTACAGACTTTTATTAACAGCTACATTCACTCGGTATTGAAGATCAAATTATTATTATTGTTTCCTTTAGTTCCTAGAGGAACATAGGGCTTCAACCGCACATCTTCATTGCATTCGGTTCTACGACAACGTTTTCACCTGGCTCCATGTCTGCCCACATGCTTTCATCTCCTCTTCACATGAAATCTTCCATGTCACCCTCACACTGACGACTAACTCGCCGCTTCCCATTCGGGTTCCACTCGAGGGCCTGTCTTGTGGTGTCACTTGATAGTTTTCTCAAAGTATGGCCAATCCACCTCCATTTCTTCCTGCATATTTGTTGCACAATTGGTTCCTGCTTGGTTGGTTCGCTCTCAGAGATCCCTTTTGCTGATCTTTTCTGGCCGGCAATCTGATCTTGAGTAGTATTGAGCGAAGGCAGCTATTGATGAAGGTGTGTAGTTTGTTCGAAGTGCTCCCTTCGTGACGCACCAAGTCTCTGATCCGTACGTACAGTAAGTAGCACTGAGTTCACATTGGAGTTGAGAATCCGGATCTTATTTTTCATTCTGAGAAGTGCTGTTGATCTCCACACAGACTTCAGATTAATGAAAGCTTGCTTTGCTTTCCTGACCCGTGCTGTCATATCCTTAGTTCCGTCCGCCTGTAGTTGAAACGATGCTTCCCAGGTAGGTAAAGGAGGTTGTTTCTTTCAGATTACTCTCATTTATTCTTATAGTTGTCTGTTGTTTTTGCTGTTGGCCAGGAATCTTCATCACCTCTGAAGGCCTATCTTTGATGCTTCTTCTGCTAACTTGTTGCTTTTCACTTGCATATCTTCCAGTTTGTTGGAAATCAGACATATATATCACATCGGCGAAGTCCAAATCCTCCAAGATTTTTTGGGGGGGGGTCATTTAATGCCTGTTTCCTCACTGCCTGCCGCTGTCTGTCGCATTATGCAGTCTACCGCATTCGATCAGGAAAATCATTGAAAATAGTAGGATTGTAGATCAAATGGCCAGAAGGAATTAGGGACAAGAAGCTATGAGAACAAACTGACCAAAAACCTTTTTTTAAACAAAGTTGCCGAAGAAAATAGGGTTTGACCCGACACAAGCTGTGGAGACGGTTGGGTGATATCTCATGTCAAGCCCTCGATTAAAATCCAGTGGAAAACGAAAAGTGGGTCATCCTAGGGTGACATAGGGGAGATCGTGATGCCAACTAGCTGAAGAGAACAACAGAAAATAGAACAAAATAGAGATGTGTTGTTGTAGTCCTATGTTCCACTAGTTATCCAAGGGAAGAAACAATACGAATAACAATTTCAGTGTATGAAAGCAAAATAAAATACTTACAATAGCATCACAAAAGTCTGTAGCATTTCTAGTAAATAGACATTTAGTAGGATATCCAACTTGACAACATTGTGTCAATAGAGTATTCCATTGGCTAAAATATAGAATAATAATGATAACAATGGCAATGATAATTTCAATTTAAGTTAGATAGTTAAATGACTTCAATTAGACAACCACTAAAAACTAGATACTATAACGATTGAAGACAAGGGCCAGGTAACAGATCGTTTATTGAGAAAATCAAGAGATATTTATAGATTTTTATGTACATCACTATTCGTTATTGTTAGCAGAGAAGCAATGTCTTCTGATTGGTTGTTTTCTTCCTGAAAGTTATTTTTGTCATCTCTTTGTGGCCGTTTCTTAGGCAGTCCGGTCTGCGAGACGTATTCGCCCACGCTAAGTCTGCTGTGATTGGTTGTTCAGTTGTTCAAGGTTAGCTTTTGTTCTTATTTTCTCTCCTGACTCCGATTCGGGACGTAAACATTGGCGTAAATTGTTGCTTACAAGCTTGGTTTGCAGACAGCTCTCAACACAGTATTACTAGTTAGCTTTTTTGACCCAGTTTGAGACTCTTTACTATCCCACTGGCTGAATGGTTTCAACACAGAACTTTGCATAGAAATGCAGCAGCAGTTCAAGTTGCCACACTCGATGTATCACATACACATACCAGAAGTCCAAACAGAGAAAAATGTGATTCAGAGGAACAGTAATAAGCAGAAATATGAAGAAGAAAGAATAGTAACATGGAAAAACTTGACGGTTCAGGGGATACAAGCGAGCACAAAGAGTGAATGCATCTTCGTCAGTGACTGAGAACGATTTTCAGCCATATCATTAGTCGTCTCCAGTCATTGGTTCTTAGTAGGCTGGGGACCAACCTCAACCAGGTAGCCTACATCTTCCTACGTGACTAAAATCACCAGACATTCCATGAACTATGCCAGGTTTTGGTTTGACCACCGCCACCATTACTATCTCTTTTTCAAACTGCTCCTGTGTTAGCTAACGCCGCCCATCAAGGAAGGTGACGACTAGACGTGTATGTGTAACACATGTCTTAGACATTACAGTCAACTTAGCTTCACAGATGCATCTATTGACTTGTCATCCATACCTAACACTCGACGTCTAAGCTCAATATTACTCACCCTACTATATGACTTAACACGGGAGATAGAAGGCAGACACCTATGGTCAAGAGACAGCTAACCGACCTTTTCATATCTTCCACTTTCAATATTCATGTCTCACAGCCCTAAAGGAGGATACTGAGAACACTAGTGCACAGTACAATAGTCGGGTATCACATCTATACAGTAGAGATGAAATAAGCTGACAAATACAACCATCTGGATACATATTTGGTGAAGAGATATTTGAAAGCGTAATCAACAAAATGAAAATCGCCTATCTAAATTAGTCAGTCACTTTTAACAACTCTATAACATCGCTAAATCAACCGAATTAAAATGAATTTTTCAACATAGAACTATGGACAAAAGTGCTACATCAGTTCAAGTTGACAAACTTCATGAAAGCACGAACATAAAACGTAAAAGAAAGAAAAACAGAAATGCGTAGAAACTATAATAAAATCAAATTTATAAGGGAATAATGAAGATCTTATGCAATTGGGAGTTAATAAAGAGCAAATGCATATCACTCTGTTGGTGAACACAAAGAAGATGGAGATGATAAAGATAACCAATGAACCGCAACAACAACAACCAGCACCAATCATCATCAACGGGAGAGATTTAACAGAGGTTATCTCCATCACTTGTCGGGCTAGAAAGCATCGTTTCAACTACAAGCAGTCGGGACGGGTAAAGATTTCAGAATCGGGAAGGCAAGATACGCCTTCATCAACCTGAAACCAGTTTGGAAATCTTCCGCACTAAGCATAAGGAACAAGATTCGGATTTTCAACACCAATGTCAAATTGGTTCTTCTCTGCTGGTCAGAAACTTGCACCGAGTGTCACGAAAAGGATTTTCAACAGACTAATGCAGACTATCATCAACAGTTACCTTCGCTTGCTCCATACTGAAGATCAAATGGTCAGAAAGCATAAGCAACAACAAACTATGGGAACAAACCAACCAAGAACCGATTGCTCAACAAATATGCAGAAGAAAATGGAGATGGACCAGGGATACATTGAGGAGGCCGCCGAATGACATCGTACGCCAGGCCATTGCTCGAGTGGAATCCAAATGGGAAGCGACGAGTGGATCGTCAGTACGAGGATGATATGTAGGAGATCGTGCGAGGAAGAGATGAGAGAGTTTGGGCAATCGTGGACCCAGATGAAGAGGACGGCAGAAAATAGAGTAAAGTGGAGATGTGTTGTTGAAGCCAGTCCTATGTTCCACTAGGAACGCAAGGGAATAATAATATTATAATAATAGAATGCATGTCACTAATAGTCTAAAGTTATTGATCCTTAGCTTCGCAGGAAACTCAGGCTATTAGTCTTCGCCTTCCTCCTATGATACTGAAACCAACAGTCAAGGACTTCACTGAAGCATCACAAAATAATCACTAACGCTTATTTGTATTTCTTGACAGTCAATATCGTAAATGGAATAAACTTTAATAATTTTTGAAAAAGGTTATTCAAATGAATAAAAACACGTGAAATGATAGATAAAAGATAATCAATTCCGAAAGGAAATTACATTTCTCTCTCTATTCTGCTATGATTTAACAGTTTTTCACGGTGCTAATATACTACTGATTGATTGACGGACTGATATAAGCAGTTGAATACTACTCATATCAACCAGTAGTAATGGCGGATAACCAGGATTCACATGTTTGGAACTGACGAGCTCGGTCAGAAACCAATGGAACAACTGGTCATTGTTTAGATCACTTCGACCAACCTAGTTAACAAGTACTCCTGGTTGATGTGATGACTCGTATACAGCAACTACTTATTTCAGACAATCAGTAGTATGCAATTGTATGCAATTAGGCTGAGCTTCTTGATCACCCCTTATAGTATCAAACAGATCGCATATTGTGATCTGAATGATTTAAATTTTCAAAAGAAACCGTGGTGAAATAATCCCACCTCGAACTGCATTAAGCCTAATTCACAGTTTTGTGATAGGCTGTTTTATCTCACATAAATCAACGAACATTTAGAATCAATTGATATTTTCTAAATTGTTTACAGGACTGGTCACGAACTGACATAAGTTAGAGAATCATTGCAAAACCTAGGAATAGGAGGATCACCAGCTGTTTCGTCGTAGTTTGGGACTCTTCATCGGCAAGAATCTACCTCCATGGTTTGAACGTAGAACCTTCAGTGGTTCATAGACTCCATCCTTTGCCAATATGAGATATAAATATGTATATAGCGTAACTGCCAGCTGATAGCACAGGCGAGTAATCATCCACTTGTCTGAATTGGTGAACCCCTCTGATTGCAGCGAAATACATATTACGAATTGGCAGAAGTTAGAATTCATGGGCCATTGAATCTGGTCAACGAGCCTGTCTTGTTACTAGAAAGTCCTGAATTCAAACTCTGGCGGTGGGTACATGCTGATGATGAGTCTCAAACTAGGCTGACGAAACAGCTGGCTGTCCAGTAATCCAGTACTGGTTTCCCATTGGTTCTCTAACCAACACTCGACATTCTTCTAAATCTTCAATTGTCGTCTTTTATTTATCTTCTATTTGATTTGCTAATCTCAGGAGTTATCACAAAATGGATGCCATTATGGCGTGTCACAGAAAGCATTTCCAACAGACTACGGTAGACATTCGCCAACAGTAGCTTTTTTTCAATTCTGGAGATAACAGGGCCGAAAAAGATAAGTAAAAATAAAAACGTAACTCTAGTGGTGAATCATTCGAATGCCTATTTATTATCCAGCAAATATACAGGATTGTGCTTGGGTGTCATAGCGGTTAGGGCGCTCGCCGACCATGCACATGGTCTGGGGTCCGATCCCCGGCCGGCGCACTCCTTTACCTCGCCAAAACTAAAAGCTGGTGAAGAGGAAAGGTTGGGCATGAGGCTAGCGACCCCATCCTGTAAAAATAAACACTGCTACAGAAACTTCAAGCCTCTAGCTTGAAGCCCTATGTTCCACTGGGAACGTGAAGGAATTAAAAAAATATACAAGATAGAATGGAGACAGATTGGAAATTCCTTTTTTCTCCTAGGAAACCTTCAAGAATGATCTCATGCCAAGTCACTGAGTGGAGCATGTATAGAAAGCGACAGGTCGGGCATCCGAAGATGATATACGAAAGAGATTATGCTAAGAGGAAATCAAAAGCTGGCGGGTAGTCATAGAGCTGATTAAAAGTGATGGTAGATAACCGCATGTAATGAAGATGTGCCGCTAATGTTCTACGTTTTCTGCTGAAACTGAGGGAATGAATAATAATAATAACAATACTGTAACGCATCGATTATACACAGAAATTCAACTTACTCTTCATCTACAAGTCCATGATAATAAGCAAAGTATAAAGCAGAATTGTCCAAAAATTCATCATGAGTATATCCGTTACCTACTGCAATCCCCTATGGAAAAAAATGAAAGAAAACAGAGGAAATGTTTTGTTTATATAATGTTTCATTTCTTTGTGTTACCAATAGGGCATAGGGCTTCAATGGTTTCGACTTTAAAGTTTCAATAGCAAGGCTGGATTTGCTGGCCTCAAGTTAAACCTCCCTCCTTTGTCAAATGAAGTTTAGGTGTATATTAGCCGGGAATCGAACCTGAACCAAGAGGGTGGCTGGTTAGCATTCTATCACTGAATCACTGTTACTAAAGTACCATCTACTATTAGGAGTAGAATTGAAGTACATTTTATTCAGCAACTATTGAACAGTATAAATCCACTTGGTTCCTGTAGTAATTATCATTAAATATATAGAACGGAAATTACAGAGGTTCCTCATTCTAAAGAGACTCAGTAACAAATTTCAAGGGATGATAATCTTTGTAAATTAAGTTTTTAGGCAGTTTTCGCTATATTCAAAGTACTCGGTGAGATGCAAATGAAAATAGCAACTGGGAAATATCTGTCTCAACTTAGATCACAAATCAACTGCAGATAGAGAACCATCGAGAACCGCGAATTACTGGACAGCAGTTTCATCCTTGTTTGGGACTCTTTGTCAGTACGCACGCGTGACCCCGCTGTTGGGAAACGAACCCAGGACCTTCAAGTTATATTCTTATCCCTCAAAATCAACATCTGGAAATTAGCCTAGCGCTCCCTAGTGACTGACTTCAAGTATCAAGTTACCTGTGAAGGCACGATCATTGGGGGCCATCAAGTTGGACTTGTGGGCAAATCCTTGGCAGTAAAATTGTCATATGGCGGTCGCTCTATACCGCGAATTGGCAGAAGTTAGAACTGATTGGTCATAAGATCTTGTACCATCAACTAAATGGCATACGAGTTCGCCTTTTAACCCGAAGGTTGTGTAAACCTCTCAACCCTCGATGGGGTCAAGAGTGCTTGCTGCAGCAGAGTCTTGAACTACAACGAAACAGCTATCCAGTACTCTAAATGAAGTCAGTTCGCGACAGAAACTGGAATCAATCAAATCCTTGAGGTTAGATCCAAGAAATATCCTACCTCAACAATACAGCATTTGTTAGCTTGATATCATCAGCTCATCAGTCCACTCATTATTTCATGCATCCTTATTTTCTGTTGTCTTGATTGCCGAGGAGTAACTGAACTTAGACTGATCCAACATAACAAAAGTAGCCATGTCCAGGAAGAATCAGACTCAGTCGTTACACACGAATTTAAAATGACGACGACTGACCTAGTCCAACAAAGGCTGTCATTTAGTCCCTTACAGATATATCTGAAATGCTAACAAGCAACACACATGTCTGTTAAAAGCAATCAAAAATGAAAACTTTTTATCAGTCACAAGTTGTTTGTTCCTATCTATTCTTTTATAAAAACACTTAGCTACAAGGTCTGAGCTATATATCTGGAAGACGTGACTGAAGATAAAGTTAAGAGAGTATGTGACGCCCAAATCGAGAATAGCTATCCACACAAGTGTCTAAGGAAACACCTACCTAAGAAAGATGAGAGGACATTTTCTCTCTCTGTAAACATGAAGCTTCTCTATGTGCTATTACAATTCACAGGTGACATATTAAGTAAATTAATAATAAAACAAGCTAACAATGGCGATTCGAAAAACATTTAATGCCAGTACATTTTGGCTCATTCTTTTGGCATACGCCGTCTTCTTGCATCTTTCAATCCAATTGCTGCTGTGGAACCGCTTAATTCGGTCATTGCTCTAGGGACTTGGAATTTTCCTACTCGGGAAGACTTACCAGAATGGCTGAATAAAGGTGTAGTAAAAACCTTTTATTATTTTACTTCCGAGATGAACATAGGGTCTCGAGCTAGAGTTTTGAAGTTTTGGTAGCAGTGCGTTTTTTTATTTTTACGGGGTTGAGTTGCCAGCTTCACGCCCAACCTTCTAACTTAACCTGCCCGACAGCCACCTTAGAGAGATTTAGGAGGGTGTCGGCCAAGGATCGACCCTGCAACCACGTGCGTGGTCAGCGAGCATCTTACCGCTGAACCATCGACACCAGTAAAAGTCGATAACAGTTCGATATTAGCACATCTAGTCCAAACAGGTCACAAACCAGAATAAACTGTCGAAGGTCTCTAGATACTGCATACTCCAAATAGCAGGGTCATTTCACTTCTCTTAAAACAACCAGAACTTTGCATACAAAAGAAACAGGTCGAGTCACTGTCACTACCCTGGCATACTGTGAAATCTATAAATTAGGTCCAATTCTAGCTGATTTTTTCCTCACTAAGTTAGAGAATGGACCACTGAAAGGAGTAATTAATGATTTGGATTTCTACTGTCGATATATGGATGATACATTTCTGGTTATGAAAGACGAGAATGATGCAATGAACATCCTTGACAAGTTTAATGATGCACATTCAGCAAATAACTTTACCATGGAGAAAGAAAGTAATTACAGTATGCCATTTCCAGACGTCTTCATGGCAAGGAAAGAAGATGACATACTAAGAAGGAGTGTGTATAGGAAACCTCCTACAACAGGTCAGTACACCCATTTTTTGAGTTTTGTAACTTTGAAATATAAACGTAACCTGGTAAAGTGTTTGTTTTATAGAGTCAGGTTAATCTGTTCAGACGACTGCCTCAATGAGGAGCTTAAGATTATTAGAGAATTACTTAGAAGAAATGGATATCCATATAAGTTCATTGAGAAAAATATGAATTCAGCACCTACGAGAGTCGGTATGGCAACAGTTCCGAAAAAACCACTGTTCATAAAATTGCAGTTCTTCGGTGACAACATCAGTGAAACAATAACACAGCGCCTAAAGAATGCAGTTGAAAGAGCTTATTATGCAGCAGAGGTACGTTGTCTCTTCAAAACCACTCCTATGTTTCTATATTCGAGAAATAAGGATAAACTACCTAAATGTGCCTCCTCTGTGTGTATCTACCAGTTTGACTGCAGCTGCGGAGCCAGCTACATTGGGCGTACAATTAGGCAGGTTCATCATCGTATTTCCGAACATCATCCAACATGGTTCAGCAAGGGACAAAAAAGATCTATTTGTAGCTCTATTTTAGCACACCTTGTAGATACTGAGCATAAGGTTGATGTTAATACAGCATTTAAAATTATCTATCGCATTCCTACTAATCTTAATTTTGCTCTACGAGTTCGTCTTCTACAGACAGCTGAAGCAATAAGAATCCACCTGAAGAAGCCAAGCCTGTGTGTTCAGAAGAAATTTGTACAGCCACTTTCCTTGCCTCCTAAACCTCTCGGCTAGTATCCTAACTGATAGTAATCCTCAGAAACGCCAGGTAAGTTAGGCGTGTCGCTCGCTAACTACCTCATCCTATAACAACACAGCCAATGCTAATGCGAATTCAGGAAAAACATTTGAAGCCATACGTTTCACTCTGAAGGTAAGGAAGGCAGAAGATTTAACTAACGATGGTTTCAGTTTAATTGTAATATGATTTACAAAGGGATTCCAAGTAACAGTCTCCAGATAACCAGTCTAGTGGCCTATTGATCCAGTTACCCAACTCATTAGTTAATCAAGTTATCATTTCATTGAAAACTACACAAGATAATCAAGAAAAAAATTAAAATTTTATAAAAAAAATAAAGGAGGACTCAGCTGACTTACTTTCAAGTTAAATTTATTTGAATTAATAACTCGGAGAGCCAGTGTAGGCACATAGACACCAGCATAACTTTCACCAGTTATATAGAAATCACGTTTTTCATATTCTGGGAATTTGCTCAAAAAATTCAGTAGTGCATAGAAATTGTTTTCTGATGTCTACAGTTTTAATTTTATATTTTTTGGGAAAACAAAAAAAGCAAATTGTGTATGAGTAAGTGTGAGTGTATGTGTGTGGGGAGGGGTGGGGAAATCTCATTAATCAACACTTCAAAGTAATATGAATATTGGTTGATTTATTATTATAGATGATGGAAGCATTTTCACCTTAGGAAGATGGATCCCAGGATAACGCGCATTTCGTCCTATTCGGGACTCGTCTGCCAGCTGGATGTACCTGCATCTACCAGTGCGTGGGGCTTGAACCCAGTACCCATGGCTTCAAACACCAAACGGTTATCCACTAAACCCCTTGGGCCACTAGAGCCACCTCTTGTGCACCGCTCATTGATTGGACTGAAGTGCTCGGTCTCACAATCCACCAGTTGACTTCAGTTTACATGACCAGACATCGTCAAAGCATTTGCATAAGAAGTCGACATGTCAGTCTGAAACCGAATACTTCAGTCCAGTCAATTGACGAGAAGATCTGAATAGAATTAAAGTAGTGAGGAGATGTCTGATGACAAATATGACAAATCATAATGTGCCTTAAATACAATAGGATTGCCATAAGATTTCATAATATTAAATATTTCCATTCAAGCGGACAATAATGCGTTTGCAATTAAATCTCATCAGGCTCAATTCTAATATGCTTACATAACTTTACAAATAAATATTAAAATATAACAAACCAGTCATCACGGCGATTTGTCGATAGGATAATAAGATTGTGCATATAAATTGTTCACCTGCAATGCCAGTTATGTTGGGCGTACTACAAGACAGCTTAGCCAACGTGTTGTTACTGAATATCTCCCATAATGGTTTGACAAATCACAGACAAAAACCATCAGTAGCTCCGTCTTGTCACACCTAGTTGATAGTGGTCACTTAATGGAGAAAATGAAAGCATTCAGGATGATTGACTGATAGCATCCCCCGGAATCTTTCCAGTAGACTTCGTATTCGTCTACTGCACACAGAGCTGACGCCATAGGCGTTGGAACTATTCAGTCTAAACTATACATTCAGAAAAGAAGTTCGTACCACCATTCTCTCTGTCTTTCTTGGCCTATTGAGACCTAATCAGCTGATGACGTCACCACCGCCACCACAACCCCTTACTTATATTTCCAATCCCTCTCTTATCATCCCTTAATATTATCACTTGTCTTCATTAAAACATAGTTTATTTACTACCCTTACAATCCATTTGTTTTTCCTAGCCTTTATCGACTACTTCTATCTGAACATTTTTTTGTTTAATCATGCTGTTTTTCATTAATCGTGTTATATAACAGATCCCTCCACTTTTTCACTCTTTTTATTGATAGGATCATTAATAATAATAATAGTAATAACAGTGGGTTTGTTTCAAACAGTATTGTCGGTTGAGTTTAGAAATTTTAGCATGTTATAGATTATTGAATCTAAGGTTCTGTTGAAGTAGTTTGGTGAGGGAAAATACAAAATTAACAGTTATAACACAGCTTAAATGATGTTCACACTTATGAAAAAATTAACAAATAAAAACAGAAAATTGAAAGGACTATAAATGTAAGTACAATAACAATAAGGTTGATGTTGTAAGGGTGGAGGAAATGGTTTATTTAGTAGTGCAAAGAAGGTTAGTTAGTTCATGCTTGACACTATTTTCATCACATAAAGTACGTGCCGTCAAGTATGGTATGGTGGAATTTTTATACTTGAACGTACGTGCATAAAGTCTTCTGAAAAGACTTCTTGTTTTACCTGAGGAGACACATGGTTGGAGCTGCGGGTACAGTGGATGCTCACAGTCTGATAAAATTCCTTTAGCGAATTTGTTGCACGACATCAAGTCCCTATCAATGACAATGTCATCGATATGGCCCAATGGGATACCACTCGCCCTACTGACCAAGAGTCTTCAGAGTTCTACGAAGTATGACATAGTCTATTTTAAACAATCCAGGATATTACACAATAATTACACAATTTATATGCACAATCTTATCAACCTATTGACAGATCACCGTGATAATTGGTTTATATATTTTAATATTTATTTGTAAAGTTATGCAAGCATATTAGAATTAAGCCTGATAAGATCTAATTGAAAATAAAGTTTTGTTCGCTAAAGGGTATTGTTATAAATCATTCTGTGAGTTCGTAACACACGGATAATGCAAATACTTAGCAGCAGATCTCCTAAATAAGGGGACCTCTAAATTCATAACGTTGCATACCCTTGATTGTTTGACATAAATGGAAGAGATACCAGTCACATTAACCAGTAATGGCTGCTAGCCAGTCAGTTCTAAGTGATCTAAATATCAGACTGTCGTTTCGTTTGTCTACGTTCAGGCTTAATAGCGTATTACTGGTTCTCCCATGTACCCCTAGCTAAAATTCAGTTGGTTTCAAGTGATTCGACTCTCTCTCTCTCAGCTGAGTCAAACTGCGTATCTCACCAGCGAATTCGGCCTGAAACGATTGAAACAGCCCTCTGCTGATTAGATTCCTTCAGTCTAGTCAGCAACATTACTACTGAGTAATTTCAGTAGTATACAACTACTGATACCACCGATCATTCAGTAGCATACAGAATAAGATATTGTGACCTGAATAATTTCGGTTTCCAAATAAACGTGTGGTGGAATTTCACCTCGAATAATGTAAATTTCAAAAATTCCTATCGCAAACCTATAAGATTGACGTTGTCAGAACATCCGATTGCTTTTAAGCCATCTTTGGGATAAACTTCCCACATATGACCAGTTCAACCTGCGTATATCGGTTCATCTGCTCCTATCGAGGTAGGTATAAAAGTTGTTCTATGAGTATCGCTTCAGAACACTACCCAGAGTGGCAATGAACAGGTGGTACTGATTCAGTCAGAAGCTCTGTAATTGAACATCTCGTCAGCGCCTGCTACAACATCCCAACTAACTCATCATTCAGAGTCATTTACAAAAGTTAATAGAAAATCACCAAGGATAAGATATCACCGACTTCTGTGTACTGAATAATCCCGCAGCATATAAACCGAGAAGCCTAAGCTATTTGTTCGGCTTCTGAATCTACCAGTGATTTAGCTTCTTTCGTTTGTTCCCTAGCTTCTAGAGACAGGTAGTCTGTTCCTAACCACACGGTTGGCTTAAACCGAGAGTCAAAGACTTCATGGATTGACGCCAGATTTTGGTTTAACCAGCTCCAACTGCTTTTCAACCTTATTTAATATCATCTAACATTATTCGACGAAAAAGGCGATAGCTTGGCATGTTTCGCATGCTTCCTAACCATCTTAATTTATGCACTTCCACTACCTCACCAACCTGCTTTCCCCCAGGCTTTAATCGATGCTGTAGGCCTAAGTTCAGCTATACACACCATATTATATTACAACAGGAGAAACAGAACGTTAGCAGCTATGGTCAAAGGCAGCTAGTCTCCTCAAGTCTTCCACTTTCAAAGCTATAGAGAAGGAGTGAGCTAACTGATGAACAGTACACACGTCTTTTTACCGATAGCCGTATATCACGTCTAGGCTAGAAATGACGTAATTTGACAAATGCAACATGGGGATTTTGTGTCCAAACTGAGATTTAGTCATCAGTCAGTCCATTAGCACTGATGCAGCTTCCCAAATAAGTGTGAATTGATCAACACGCTAGACCATTCAACTCGATTTCTCTAAACTAATAGTCGATGCAGACCAATTCTGCAGCGGGCGAATCACATACCAAACATTGGAAGATTTCTGTGTAAGGCGTTCAGAAGACTCTGTATTTTGTTACTACACTCACCTTGAAGGATCATAGGAGATCCTTATTAGAACATTTATATGTTTTTGAACACTGAATATATAACTTAGAGACTAGTCTTAACACTGAAAGTAAATGCATTTTTTACAATCTGGCTTCCAACTGTCCTGAGGTAATCGACAGTCTTCTTTATACTTCTTTATTCTGGTTTTAAAAGTGCCTCCTTTTGATGTGTACCAATGACCATTATTATAAATCCCATAATGAATTAATTTTGCCAAAATGTCTTAGTTATCACGGCTAAGAAACTTTTGCAGGAAATTTATACAAAGTCAACGTATCTCATTGTGTTAAACATATATGATAGAAATAAACTTAGTAGAGCATAAACTTACTGTATCATCGTCTGTTTGAAAGCTACCATTGACAGAATATGAGAAGCCGACACCAGCAGGTGCTTCTAAGTAGAGTACATTGGCAAACTTTAAAAAAAGATAGTGAGAGCGAGACAGATAGAAAAAGACGATACATATGTCAATGCAAAAAAATACTTGTTTAATTACTTTTGTAACAACAGAAGACAAGGGCCAGGCAACAGATCGTTTATTAAGGAAAATCAACACATATTTATAGATTTTAATGTACATTATTATAGATTATTGTTAGTAGAAAACACAGTCTTTTGATTGGTTGTTTCTCACAGAAAGTTAACCTTGCATCTCTTTGTGGCTGTGTCAGATCATCCATATGCTAACTGTATCCGCCTACGCAAAGCCTTTGTTCTCATTTTCTCACCACCAATATTGGGGACATAAACATTGACGTCAATTACTGTCTACCAGCTTTGGCTAGCAGCCAGCTCTCACCACACTTTGATAAACATTTTAACAAATCTAAGGGTAAAATTTAGAGATACATACTCATTAATTGGTGGATGGTGACTAGCAGTGGAATACAGGACAACGCGCATTTCGTCCTATTTGGGACTCGTCATCCAGTGGATGTACCTGCATTCCGCAGTGAGTGATGATGTTCCCACCGAAGCTGACGCACTGTTTTACCTCGCTAAGCCAACAAATGGATTGGTAAAGAGGGAAAGTTAAGGATGAGGCTAGCAACCCCATCCCGTAAAAAAACACCACTGCTACCGAAACTTCAGAGCTCTATCTTGAAGCCCTACATTCCATTGAGAATGTGAAGGAATTAAAACAATGTCAGGTAAGTCAGTGGTTCTGTATGATTCAGAGACTTGGCATTTGCGTCAGCTTAAAACATTTCTAACAGATTACTGCAGACTTGTATCATTGGCTGCCTTTGATGATTGCATACTGAAGACCAATCAGATGAACGGCTGATCAGAAAAGATAAGAAACAATGCAACTCATGCATCCAGTGAACCAAGCAACAACTTATTTCCCAGAGAATTTGCAGAGGGAAACAGAAGTGGTTTAAATATACGCTGACCATTAAGTGACATCACGCGCCAACCAGATCCACGAATGGAAACGACCAATTGGACGTGGGTTCGAGGCTCACATTTGGAGGTGTTGTGAGGAGGATATGACAGCTTATGAGCATGGAATGAAACGGAGATATGCTGTGGAAGCCCTATGTTCCACTTGAAACCCAAGGAAATAATCATAAACAACTAAGGATAAAATCCCTCGTTCCTGCTTCAAAAATTGTGAATCTCCTAATCAAGCATATACAGAGTCAGTAACACTTCAGTGAAATTTAAAGTTTTTATACTTTCTGGATTGCTATCACCTGATAACTTAGTGTTAGCAGCAACAAATTCTGACCTGTGGAGAAGATAACTATGGTTTTGTACACCTTGTTGGACTGCTTGTCATTAAAAATAATTTGTGACTCTTTTGGTTAACTTATACGTAACCCTCATCCTCCTCTTGCGATTCAGCTAAACACCAGTTACAAGATTAGCCAACTTACTGTGAAGATGCATTACCGAAATATACACCATGTGGCTGTGGTGTCAAGTAGACTAAACCACACTCTGAAGTAACTAAGTATTCTGATTATTTCTAATTCTTAATGATTACAGTCTGCTGTTTGATTACCTCTTATCATTTTGCCTTAAATTTACACTGAATATCCCTCCTATGTCAATGGTTAGGTCCACCATATACCTCTTCCATCACAGGCTTAAAACATGCTGATGCAAGAGAGTTGAAGACTGTTGTAAAGCTGATGAAAAGTTACAGAAGAAAATGACCTTCGTTGATTGTCTGTCAGGTGTTAGACGCCTGCATAGCTCACATACAGTCCAAGACGAAATCTCGGAAAGAAAGCCTACTTCAATAATAATATGTTCAGATGGCGAATCCGAAGTCCCTTTGTACGATATTGAGGGACTCTGTGTAACATTGTGAAGCATTCATGTGGGGGTGCTCGATGTCCAGAGATGACAAGGTGTTCGAGGATCGCGCTGTTGTCCGTCCAAAATTTTTAACGACAAGGTGACTTAAAAATTTGGAGAGAGCTGAAGGACAACAGTGACACGTCCACGTTGCAAGAAGAACTCAACAAATCGTCAGAGTGGTCCATAGAATGGATGCTCCCGATAAATGTGGAAAAATGTGCAACCATGCGTATCGGACAAGCAAGCACAAGCTCCTACGAACTAGAGGGAGTAACACTTCCATCAGTTCAGACTCACTTGGACTTAGGTACCATAGTTAGTCACGACTTAAAAACTACAGCACACTGTCACGCGGTGGCTGCACGTAGTTTCAGGTCATAATGGGCAATTCGCACAGCCTTCACTAGAACCACCAGAGATATGTTCACCTCCTTATATACATCTCTGGTGAGGTCAAGACTGGAAAACTGTATCCAGGCAGCTAGTCCATTGTCTTCAAGGGGACTCACACATTCTAAAAGGGGTTCAAAGGAAGGCAACACATATGGTTCTCGGAATGACTAATTTATCATACGAGGAAAGACTAGACAGTTTAAATCTCTTCTCCTTGTCATACTGTAGGCAGAGATGAGATTTAATTACAATGTTTAAAATTTTAAATAATGAATACGAACCTGACCTATTCTTTCTTTTCCTTCCCACCAGGTCCCAACACCTTAGAGGACATAGCAGGAGAGTTCAAAAGCCAAGAAGAAATCATATCGCTGTTGAGTAATGGTTCTCACATCGAGTCATAAACTTTTGGAACCGACTCCCAGAAGAAGTGGTGTCTGCAACCTCAACTGATTCGTCCAAGAAGGGTTTGGACAACCACAGAAATTTACTAGAAAAGGATTAATATAGGCTCCAAGGCTTCTATCCTCAACCAATAAATCTGAATATCAAGACTCAGAGAGAGGGAAAGAGAGAGAGGTAAATATGCTTTAGGTATTAATGAGTGATAAGAATGATTAAGGGGCATTTATACCAAGCATCGTGTTTGAAAATTGTGACCTTCTATTCAAAATAAGGAAAAGTCAACTAAGAAACCTACAGTTAAATAGTCAGTCACAATTATATTCACCTCTGATAAGATTACAGTAATTTACTACACATGTACACATACATACCTTATTCCATGAGTAGTGATTTTCAACCAGTTTTGGACCTTTGACAAGCTAAATTGAAATAAAAATCAAAAGTTGTAGAGGAGTGATAATTACAAGTGGAACAGAAACTTAAATCAGAATAAAAAAATCTAAACAACAACGTTAATATTTATTTATGCAGCTAAGATCATAATAATAATAATTGAGAATGTGAAGCCAATGTATCCATCCATCCATCTAAGCCCTGTGAACATGCGAAAAATTATGTCACATCCCATTGTATTTACCAGTTGGAATGGACATGTGGACACACATACATAGGTAGGACTCGTCGATCTCTGCAAGTAAGGGCTGACTTCAGAGCATATTCCTAAATAGCTTCAGAAGTAAATCTTCAGAACCCATTAATGGTGAGAGTAGGCGACCTAGAGCTCCTCAAATGAGAAATATATTGTACAGATAGGACATAAAATTGACGTTAACACACCTTTTAAACCTGCACATTCAATAAACGTGCTTGGGGCGTATCCTGAAGTTCTTGAAATCCCCAGCTGGCAATTCGAAAGCTTAAACCACTTTTATACATTCAAAGCAACAATTCGTCATCACGCTAAACCGCCTTTCTTGGTAAACTTTGTTTTGATACCAGTCAGGGTAGATGTACTATTACCTCTATTATTTGGTTTAGTGATTGATCTTCATTGTTATTTTCACCTTCAGTACTGCTCTTTTAACTCGACCTAAGTGTCTGTTTTCTCACCTCTTGACTCTTTATTAGTTTCATATATGTGTATTTCTATGACAAGTCTGTGTGTGATCAGATTGTTCGAAATGTGTTGCGCAAATACACAATACACGATTCAGACAAATTACGTCTTCTTATTGCTTTGTCTAAACTCATAAAGGGAACTAATTGTTTTAAACTAACCTATGAAGCAAAACTTAAGACAAGATTCAGTTCTATGCGTTTCGAGTGGAAGATGGATGGCATCATGCTTTGAACTTTTAATAGTAGTGATGTAGTTTTTATGAGGTATGATACGCCCAACCTCTCCTCTTTTCTTGAGTGTCACTATCAGCCTGTAAATTAGGCAAGGTCTAAGAGTGTATCGGTAGGGAATCGAACCCGGCTCACACATGCACACTAGTCGAGCCTTCTGTCATTGAATCACGGACGCAACTTATCAAAGTGGAAAGCATACGCACAGCATACAACCTTCTCTTTGAACTATGCACACAAGCTTTAGGTCGTGTACAGTTCGGTTGTTCTTGACAGATCTGATGACAAAAAGTCATAAGAACATGAGAAGAGTATACAGATTATACAGATTAGTTACCTTATATTCACCTTAATCACGAACACTTATTCATACTTATTTTATAATCTCTGGTAACTAGCTTACTTGTGTTTTGTTTTTTTCTGAAGAGACACTGATAAAACATGGTAAAAAATGTATTACAATGAACCGACTTTTGTTCTGGACAGTACTAATAAGTGGAAATAAGTGCATTTTTATGTTTAACATTGTTGCATGAAACAAAATTACATGATCTTCACTCTGGAAAGCTATACAGTTGCATTTTTATGTTTAACATTGTTGCATGAAACAAAATTACATGATCTTCACTCTGGAAAGCTATACAGTTGCATTTTTATGAATAAGCTGGAGGGAAAAACTCCCGTGTGAGACCACTCCAGCGTTCACACATCAGTTCATCTAATCCTATGGAACTGGGTATATATCAGTTCTTTCTTGAGTGTTCTTTCAAAACATGCTACAGAATAATGCCCAGTGTGGCAGCAAACAGGTGAAACTTGTTCAGTCAGAAGCTCTGTAATAGCACTTATCACAATATCTCAACAGACTCATGATTCAAAGTCATTTACACAAAAAACATAAATCTACCGTGGATAGCGTGTTTTCGATTTCAACGTGCTGCAGAAGCCGTCCGAGAAACCAGATCTATGTATTTAGAAGAAACTAGTCCAGCATCCACATTTACCTCAGATCTATTTCTGTTTGTTTTCTTACTTGTCTTTTTTTGATCCCCTCATTTTTTTCACTTTTATTTCTAAAAGACTGTCATTTCAGTTGTTTTTTTGCACATGTCTTTTACACCTGTCTTCATTAAATGTTATTTTATATTATTTTTTATTAAATTTTTCTTTCCTATGGCTGTCGTTTTGCGAAAATAAACTTGTGATAAGAGGGCTCTGTTGTAATATTATTAGTAATTTAGTTAACACACTGTGTGCAGAATCCTGGGCAAGTTTTCTTTCAGCATTCAGTGTAACATGAAACAACACGTCTTGTATTCCCCAGAATTATTGACCTTTAGCCCTCATCATTCAGTATTAATTGATGACTTTCACTGTTAAAGTCACGTGGTTAAACTGAAGGTATGTGGTCAAGCATCGGGACCACTTGGCATGCATTTTATGACCAGTCGTGTAGTCGGTGGATTGAGATCCTTTAATGAAATTCATTTTCAGGATAAGCCTAGATTTCTACTTAGCATTGGAGCAATTACCATCAAACGAACAAAATCGAACTTGTGCATCCATAAATGAGCTGTTGTTAGTCTTACCTCATCTTTTTAAATATACTTTACACTATTTAACTTGAATCTTTTTTGTTAATTTCATTATTTTAAAGGTATTTTGTTTCGCCAATGTAATTTCTTATCCTAATTTTGTCTTTATCTACACTATTGACAGGCACCTTTGTTCAATCTGTTCAGCTAAATTACTCGACTCATGAGTAGGCGTATTGTTTATTTTGCTTGTTTGTTCACTTTGTATCATTCTTCCGTGATTCTGGAAAATTTTGAGTCTAATGAGTTTAACAAAGACTTTTGCTCCTTTCCGTGCTGCTATCTAATGACGTGATATTAATATTCTTAACCTTTGTGAATAATTGGTACATTGATATCAAATTATTCGTGGTTTTACGGAGCTGATAAGAAGCAACGAAATATACTGACATCATTCTATCCTGCTCAATATGTTCTTCTTGTTTTATTCAAGAAAAATAACTTGTAAATAGTCTGAAGGGGTAGGGGAAATTGTCAAACTTCTGAAATCAGCGATGGTAACCAAAGTAAGAAAAGTGGATGTCCAAAAATATTTTGAGCCAAAACGTTTGTCTTCGTCAAGTTAATTCCTATGGTTTGAGCTACTTTTAGATGACGAACTCATAGAGCAAAATTAAGATAAATTGGAATACGATAGATAACTTTAAGTGTCTGACTAACATCAACCTTGTTCTCAGCATCTACACTGTGTGCTAAAGGTAGAAATGCATATTAATTATCGCAATAAATTACCAAAGAATATGCACCAGTTTACTCTAAAACTACCAAAACAAACTTATGGCTTAAAGGAAAAGGGACAGGCTAAATAATAGCGTCGAACATCGACTTCGGACCGTACCAGCAGAGTAAGTTAGTGAAACCAGGTAAATAAGATTATATTCATGGACAAAAAAGTGTTTAATGAAAGATAAGGATATTAGATAGGATATCTGGTAGGTTTTAGAATTAGACTAGGGACAGGTAATATTAAGGTTTTGAAGGCTAACGGTATTGACGTTCGCGAATTGTACGGAGTATACTAACGTAAGATCTTATACCAACAACTTCTATAATATTCGTTTGTCGTGTACCAAAGACAAAGCAAAAGGCAAGACTGATCGTCCAAAGTACGAGATATATTTCGGGACCAAATCGTGGGCTGAAGTGAACGCTTAGCTGGCTAGTGATCGTGCACGCACCTGACACGACGGAGTATCAAATGGCATGGATGCTTGACCGGAAGCCTTCAGCTAAACAAGTCAACTTAAACGGTGAGGGTCGAGATCTAATGTTCAGTGATGATTGCCGTGGTCAATAATTTTGGGAAATTACCGCTACAAGGTTAACTTAATTAAGGAGACATTAGTTTCGGTAACGGGTGGATTTTGGTTAGGTTGGGTGAAAATAAGGTTAGGAATTGAATTAGGCACTCATGTTCACCGGTGTGAGTTAATCAGTGCATTCGTTCCCTTTGGATCGGCATTCCCTAACTTTGACGACTAAACGATTTTGATTTTAAAACATGAAATATAAAATTTAGGTCTGAACAGAATTTGATCTGACAATCCTGAAAATAAGCAATATTTTTCAGTGCACATCTTTCGTGGGAATATAGGATTTTACAATAATAATGGTCATGATAACTACGAGCTTTAGTGTTGTATGACTAATTAAAATGTCTAAACATACCACATAAAATATTATTTCAATATGCAACTGATTATGACACAGAATACACCGAAAATAACAGGTCAGTTGTTATAAGTTGTAATTGAATTTGAAAGAGGGAAATTTTTATGGACATACCCACCTTATATGGACCATTTTCTGAGACCAGTCCTTCTAGAGATGAACATCCGGGTCCACCATTAAGCCATAAAATGAGAGGAGCAGCCTCTGGATCAAATGAAGATTCAACTAACCAATAATGTAGCTGAATGTTATCATCAGCCCCACTCAGATATCCAGAGTACTGTTTAAAAATTGGTGGAGTATCAACGCCTGGCAAATCAACAATTCTGTCATCCTCTTTGGAATTTTTGGATATTACTCTGGAATCACAGAGCCAGATAGTAAAAAGTAGAATGAACACACGATAAATCATTGAAAAATCAAGAGAGCGCTATAACATGCACTTCAATCAACTTCTTTATATACTTTGTTTCAACACTTCCAATATCTAAATAAAAAACTACTGTTCAACGTCTTTTGAAATCAAATGTTAAGAAACGTCGGTTAAGCAACCTTTTAAGTTATTTTTGGTGTATCTTTTCACGATATTCTACTCACTGGAACAAGAGATATTTAAGTGTAAAATTCAGTTATGCACTCTGGAATTCGAGGTGACATAAGTGTAGTCAAGCTTCAACTTTTCACTCAAAACTGAGGCTAACCAGACTAGATTGAGTGTGCAGGGGAATACTGTGAATACCCTAGTGAAAAGAAATCAATCGATCAGTCGTAAAGCCATCTACCATTTTGAGAAAATAAGTGGTCCTTACCATCGAAAGATAAATTCATAAAACTTAGATTGGGTGATCTTTTGTGGAAAATGCTGTCGTTAGATGCTTTTGAAGTGAACTCGAAATCTAAATTCTATAGGCAATTAATAGATATTCACTGTGCCGCCACTCTGAATCACACACTGTGTCATGTAAATCCGCGCGCATAAGGTACTGCATACAGATTAGTCTTATTTTTCAGTGTTGTGCCTGGAACGTCTCGCAGGATTTGTAGAAATTGTGACTAATGGAATAATTAAATTATAGAAGGAAGGTTGGATTCAAAAGACATGACACACAGTATTGTCTAATGAATCAGTTATCTTTCAACACAAAAATTACAATTGGCCGCATACTCTTGACAATAGACACAAGTTTTAGGGTATCATAACTGAAACAAATTTCATAGAAAAACTACAAGAATCTGACAGGCGATGACGCAGTGGGCAACATAGGGGATTATCATTAATAGTCAAACAGGACCTATCATCTTTCTTATCTTCCTCTGTTCTTCCACCTCGTATTGATCCTTGACCCATGATGAATAACCTTCCGCATCTTTTGCTTATTCTCAACTCATTTGCCCACCACTGAGCTAATAGGCTTCCTTTCTGTAAATGCCTGACTCTTGCTTGCGTTGTTCTAATGCTCGATATACTGGTAAAAGTTCAGTAAACTAGGACAGTAAGAAAGCCCTACACTTGAGGTGACCGGATACACCGAAGAAGTTTATCTAAGACGTCCCTGGGTACTTCGTTAGCTGAACTTGGGTCGTTTTTTACTGAGTTTTATGACATTTCGGACATTAGTTAGGTGGGCTTCGGAGATGACCATGTTTTGCATACCTGAATATCCTATTATGAGATGGCGGGCTTGGTCCAGTCCGCGCTTCATGATGTCATGCTTTAAAATAATAACAAAAAAGTAGTTTGTAGAACTGCAGAATCTCCATATTCACTTTATCTATCCTTACTACTAGAGTTGTTAAAAAGAGAGATACTGTAATTACAGAACCCAACATTTTTGACTGAATTTTCCAAAGACTGTATGGCCATACAATCACAAAATACTTTTTTAAACCAAATAAATCACTGAATAGGCTCACATGAAACATTCTGTCTTCATTGGGCCCTGTTTGATCAGGAACAGTGGTCCAACTTATGTAGCACACTGGGTCTGGACATCCAACCAGTAAAACTGTGCAGATTGTATAAGGGCACTGCTGCTCCTCAAGGCAAACCATCCCCACTGAGGGTAACACTAGGCTCTGCCGAAGATGCCGAAAAAGTTTTATTGACTTCCCAAGTCCTTTCTATAGGGAGGACCTGCAATATACGTGTTAGGCCAGATAGGCCATGGAAGGAAAGACAGATGGCGAGGGAGTCGCCAGAGCTTATTCCTTCTGCCTCCATGATTGTTCACGGCATTCCTGAACTGGAAACTGGGAACGCTTGTGAGAAGCACTGTCACGATGTCCAGCAATGGAGATGGTTGGCATCCCAGATGGGTCTGGGAAGTTCAGGGGCTGTCTCTATTTTTAGACTGCCTCGACCCACTCACCTAATGTCAATTAACACCCCACGTCTGTTAGCTGTTAAGTTTAGCTCCCGAGACCACTTGACTACTGCTCTCCAGAGATGGTACGAGACCAAAGACAAGGTCAGCAGACACATTCGCTGCTGCGAGAGCCGGCCTCGTACCCAAAGGAGAGAGCAAAACGTTGTCATAGAACATCCCCAACCCCTAGTCACAATACAGCGGTGCAGCACGGACGATGATAGCCAGTGCCATCCAAGTGCTCCGATTGAATCAGAAGAAAAAAACTCCAACAGGCCGGTTCCCGGGGAATCGGCCAACTAGTTCGTAGGATAACTCCTCAACCGACAGCCCACATCACGTCAACCACCCCCCAATACGGGGACGTGGTGAGACTGACTACCAGTTGCCTGTACAGTAATGTGAGAGGTCTAAGAGGCAAAATAGCTGAACTTAGATACCTACAATCACAGCTGAACTCCAAAATCATAATACTGACGGAAACCTGGCTAACCCCTACGGTGGCAGACAGCGAAGTCAGTATAAATGATATGGTCCTTGTCAGACGAGATAGGGATCTGAAAGAAGGAGGTGGGGTCGCCATATACGTCGACAAACAGCTCAGATGTGTCCATGCAATCGACCCTCCCCTCATTGAGCTCCCTGACTCCATATGGTGCCATTTCACCGTTGGGTACTGTAAGTATCTAGTGGGCAGCATTTACAGATCACCTTCATGTGGAGCAGACCACAACCAGGTACTGCTGAATGCAATTTCAGCGACACATGACATGGGTTATGATCAAATTGTCATAGCTGGAGACTTCAATGCCCCATCTCTTAACTTGATGACGGGATGTGCCCAGGACAGATTTGATCGAAATCTGCTGCATACCATCACGGAGGCCGGATTCACCGAAAATGTCAGAATGGATACTAGATGGGGCCCAGATGGGAAGTCTTCTAGACTGGATTACGTGCTCACTAGTGACCAGCTACTAGTGGAAAACGTTCAGATCACGACTCCCATAGGTAGTAGTGACCATGCGGTCATAACATTCGACATAGTCCTCCGCGAGCGTTTACAGTGGGACAATACACAGCCCTATCTGTGTTATAACAAAGCCAATTACACCGAAATGCGAAGACTTTTGTCTGAAGCAAATTGGCCAAAAAATTGGACAGAGCTTACAGTAGAAGAACACTGGAGAGTGGTAAAGGAGATCATTCACCAGGCGATCTCAGACACTGTTCCTTTGGTCACACCTAAAGCTAGAAAGCAACGTTCATGGCTAAAAAGGGGGACACAACGCCTTCTACAGGCGAAGCGAAAAGCCTGGTTTGCGTGGCGAGTATCGCAGAGTCAACCCGAACATGAAGAGTACCTCGAACTCAGGAATCGATGTAACATACGAGTCCGGAGTGATAGAAGGACATTTCAGAGAAACCTCGCCAATAAGCTTCTCGTGAACCCCAAAAGCCTATACAGGTTTATGTCTGAAAGAAAACCGACCAACCAGGGAGCTTGCAATATAATGGGTTCTGATGGGAAATCTCTTACTAGTCTTGAAATGGCAGAGACATTCAGTCTAGCCTTTCACAGGCAACTGAACAGTAATGAGGATTTTACCCCCACAAAACATCAAGATTACAATGCAAGACCAACGTGCGAAAACCTGCTGGGTACATTTCAAATTACCCCGGCTATGGTACTCATAAAATTGGGAAAGTTGGCTTCGGGAAAGTCTGCAGGTTGCGACGACATAAGACCATCCGTCCTGAAGCAGTGTTCAGAAAGTCTCTGCCAACCCCTAAGTGATCTGTTTCAACACTCCTTTGATGTAGGGAAACTTCCATGTGAATGGAAACGAGCCATCCTATCCCCTATCTTCAAGGGTGGTGACCGGCAGAACGCGACCAGTTACAGACCAGTTGCGCTACTCCCAGTGATATCGAAGATATTCGAAAGTCTCATTGACGACCACATGAGAAAATACTTCGACGGGACTAACCTACTCCATGAAGCACAGCATGGTTTTAGGAAGGGAAGATCCTGTGTGACGAACCTTCTACTAGCTTGGAACGATTGGACACTATCCTGGGATGTAAAGGTACCAGTCCATGTGATCTTTCTCGACTTTGCGAAAGCATTCGACACAGTTCACCATGGTCTGCTCCTTCACAAAATAAGCAAAGCGGGTGTTTCTGGAGCACTTCTCGCATGGCTGGAAGATTATTTAGGCGAGAGAGAATTCTGCACCAAAGTCAACCGCATCCGATCATCCTGGCACACCTCGGCATCAGGGGTTCCTCAGGGTTCTATCTTAGGGCCGTTGATGTTTTTGATTTTTATCAATGACCTGCCCTGTCAACTGAATTGCTCTGCGCTTCTTTACGCTGACGACGTAAAGATTTGGAGAGCAATAAACTCATCGGAAGACTCCGACAGATTGCAGGCTGACCTGCAAACGCTGGGGGACTGGGCTCTGGCTAACGGAATGCCTTTCAACTTAAAGAAGTGCAAAGTAGTGCAACTTCATTCCGGCAGGTCACAGAGTGCAAATTACACCCTTGGTGGCCAGAACTTGAGTTGTGTGCCATCAGAACGCGATCTAGGCCTTATTTTAACAGAAAAGCTAGACACCAGTGTAAATTACACGAGGGACGTCGCCAAAGCTTACGCCACTTTACACTTTATGCATAGGCAACTGGGAGCTCTTACTCCTGAACTATTCCTAACGTTGTATACGACATACGTGAGGCCACTCCTTGAGGTGCATAATATCATTGCTCCTCCGCTACTCAAAAGGGATGCTAACATGCTAGAAAGTGTCCAGAGACGAGCGACAAAATGGGTGATCGGCCTCCGCAACAAATCATATGAGGAGAGACTGAAGAAATTAAGTCTTTTCACACTTAGTTACCGTAGTCACAGGGGAGACCTCATCACCGTCTATAAGATCCTAAATGACCAGGCCCATCCTGATAAGAGCATCCTGCCATTAAGTGATTATAGGCTTCCACGAGGTAACCCGCTAAGGATAGCACACCAGAGACCAAGGACTCGAGTGCGTTCACATTTCTTCTCGCTTCGAGTTTGCCGTCTCTGGAACGCTTTACCGGCGGCCGTAACTACAGCTCCATCTGTGGAGATTTTTAAGCGGAAGCTGGACAATCATGCAGAAATGCATGGTTTGTGTCTCAATGGCTTACCCTCTTAAAATTTGAAACCACATTGTCAATGGATAAGCATACAAGCTAAATCCCCACGACCCGTCCTGTCTTCTCCCACTGTACCGACTACTCTATCTTTTCTTTCTTTCTTTATTATTTCACTTATCTCAACCTATATTATCTACACTACAACCTATTATTATCATTATCATTATTATTATTACTCTACTTTTATGACTATACCGAATGACCAACGGGTGTTAGGTCAAACTCCATTCACGGCAGCAGCTGAGTCCTAACATACTGCACACTACAAACCACAATCTTGACCAATCCTCGCATCACTCCTCCTGGAGTCTACCAGAGCTAAAGCAGTCGAGTGGCGGGATTTACTACGCATAAGTTCACCGAAGATCTGGAACCTCTACCTTAAAATCAAGAAGCGAGCTCAAAGAAATCACTGGTTTATACTAGCTCGTAATCAGGATATTGGATATTGGATTATATGGTCGTTGTTATGTACGGACCTATAGTTGTCCTCGTTCATGATAAGACGAACTGTGTGACTAAGAAGTAAATCAGTCAAGATGTGATCACACAAAAACATGAATACTGTTTCTAGCTGTTAACGATCAGGCTGATTATCTAGGAATCCTTTAAGTATTGCAGGCTAAGGTCCTCAAAGGACTACACTATATCTAGCCAGATCGAGTTCTTAGCTTGGTTTATTAAAGAACTTAAGCCCAAGTCTTTATTATATTATTATTGTTCCCCTGGGTTCCTAGTGGAACATAAGGCTTCAACTGCACGTCTCCACTTAATTCTCTCTTCTGCTGTACTTTTCACTTGCATCCATGTTGTTCCATACTGTTTCACTCCTCCGCACACGATCTCCTCCATGTCATCCTTGGACGTCCCACTCGCCGCTTCCCTTTCGGATTCCACTCGAGGGCCTGATGCGCGATGTCACCCAACGGCCTCCTCAGCGAGTGTCCAATCCATCTCCACTTTCTCCTGCATATTTGTTGGACGATTGGTTCTTGTTTTGTTTGTTTTGTTCCCATAGTTTCTTGTTGGTGATTCTTTCCGGCCATCTGATATTGAGTATAGAACGAAGACAGCTGTTGATAGAAGTCTGCAACAGGCTGTTGGAAATATTCTTTGTGACCCGCCAAGTTTCCGATCCGTATAGAAGAACTGACTGACTTTTGTTGTTGATGCAGGCTGAGTGACGAAGATTTCCAGATTGGTTTCAGGTTGATGAATGTGTTTCTCGCCTTCCCGATTCTCGATTTGTCATCCTCGTCCGTTCCTCCTGTGGTTGAGACAATGCTCCCTAGATAAGTGAAAGAAGTAACCTCTTTCAAATCCCTCCCGTTGATGGTAATTGACGTTGGATGTTGCTGCTGCTGTTGTTGTTGGTTGGTTATTTTCATAACCTCCGTCTTGTCTATGTTCACCTACAGTCCTGTCTTTGCTGCTTCTTCAACCAGTTTGTCGGTTTTCGCTTGTAAGTCTTTGATTTTGTGTGACATCAAACATAAATCATCCACGTGCGAAATCCAGGTCTCCTAGGTTCTTCACGTCGGTCCAGGATATCCCTGTCTCCTCGTTTCCCACTGTCTGACGCATAATCCAGTCCACCACAATTAGGAATATCATTGGTGATAATAAGCACCCTTGTCTGACTCCTGTGTTTACTTCGAACGCTTCGCTGAGTTTTCCATTGTGGATCACTTGACATGTGCCGTTGTCGTACAGCTGTTGAATAAGGTTGATGAATATTTGGGGTACGCCGTAGTACTTGAGTAGTTTCCCAATTACTTCGCGGTCAACGCTGTCGAAGGCCTTCTCAAAGTCTACGAAGTTGAGGTAGAGATTTGATTGCCATTCCATGCTTTGTTCGATGATGATGCGTAGAGTTGCAATTTGGTCAGAACATGATTTGCCTTTCCTGAATCCAGCTTGTTCTGGTCGGAGTTCTGTATCCAGTGAGTCCTTTATTCTCTCCAGGATGATGTGACTCAGGATTTTACTTGGCGTTGACAGGAGCATGATTCCTCGCCAGTTTTCGCAGAGTCCCAGGTCGCCCTTCTTTGATAGTTTCACGAGGTAACCTTTCCTCCAGTCAGTAGGCACCTTTCCCTCTTTCCAGATCTTTTGCAGTAATGGAGTCAGCGTATCTGCTGTCGTTTCTAGGTCCGCTTTCAGTGCTTCCGGGGGTATTCCATCTGGTCCAGCTGCTTTTCCAGCTTTCAGAAGCTTGATTGCATTCATGACTTCAGTTTTCGTTGGAGGATTGGTGTCAACTTGCAGTTGTGTACGTGCTGTTGTTGGTATTACTGGACGGGTTGTAGGTGGTGGTCGGTTCAAGAGTCCTTTGAAGTGGTCCGCCCATTGTTTAATATGTCTTTCTTCCTTGGTAATTGGGTTCCCTTGGCTGTCCTTTATAGGTTTCACTTGTGTTGATCTCTTCCCGGATAGAGACTTGGTTATCTGATATAGTGTCCTCAGGTCCCTTTTGCCTGCTGCCTTCTCAGCTTCAGTGGCCAGGTTGTCGTAGAATTGTCTTTTGTCCTTCCTGGCACTCTTCTTCACTTCTTTGTCCAATGCTGTGTAAGTTGAAATGAGCGTCTCCTTCTCTTGTCCGTCTTTGCATTGAATCATTTTCTCTTTCACCTTTCTCCTCTCCTCTATTAGCTTCCAAGTGTCCGTTGAGAGCCATTCCTTGTCTTGTTTCTTCTTTCTTCCTAAAACCGTTGAACACGTTTCGCTGAAAATTACCTTCAGAGAGTTCCAATGGTCTTCCACGGATGATTCCTCAGTGGTGCCACGTAGTGTTTCCAAGCCCAAGTCTTAAGAGGTTTAATTTCATAGTCAAACATTTCGTCTGGTAACGTGACTAGGAGCCGAAATTAGCAAACACTAGATGTCTATATTTCGATGTTCATGAGTAAGTCAGCTGCTATATTATCAGTGGTACTATATACTCTGATCAATTCCCTATATTGTCTCCCGTACTTTCCTCGATAAAGTCACATACTCATGCGGACTTGTTCCCGTCGTTCGCCCCACATGTTATTCCTTGTTACCTCAGTGGACTAACCCGCATGTTATTCGTAGAAACAAATTTGTAGTAACAGTAATATCATTAGTAATAATAATGAAAGTATTTCTCATGAACGGGCAAGATTACATGAAATGCATGCCTTTTTTCTGGCACAATCAGTTGTGTTATAAGTTACAGTCGTGAAATATCATAAATTAATACTTTTTCAAGTTTGAATTGTTCAATTATTATACAAGCAATCAAAACTGGTTCTTATAAATGTTAAATTGTAAATCCTTCACTAAGGGGCAGCCTGTATACGGCCGTAGGTCATTTGATCAGCTAGTGTCTACAGGCTATATGTATTGAAAAACCTCAAATTTAGGTAATTATTCGTTGTTTTACACTGCTAAAATCTGATGGAATAAAGCGTTTTTAGTATAAACAGCAAATGATGGTGTCTTTATCCAGCCGTAATTTACAGCCAGTTTACAAATATTTGAAATACGAGGTGTTTCCTTGAGAAAATGCCAAATTACCTAAAGACAAATTATAACTACTTTTAGTCATTTTTTTACAGTTCAGAGGATTAGACATAGACATGATGAGGTAGGCTAGTTCGTTTGGTTAGTCATTTTCACTTATTTCGCCATATACCCTAGGTGATAGTGTCCAAGTTCCTCCTATTTAAAGAAAATCTACAGAAATACTCGGGAATTATTTTCACATGTTATTTACTTTTTATGCTGCATACATTTGTTTTTTACAGGCAGATGCAATGTCCATTTTGTCTACTCGAAAAATGTTGATTGACGTAAGTACACACAATTTAATGCATTACTTGGTATTTTCTATCACTTAAATTTTGTATTTATAATGATAACAATGTTTACATCTTTTTATTGCTTAATTTCTTTTCAAGTGATAGCTACTTTCTGGGATTTCATGAAGTTGGGTGCTAAAGAAGATTTCCACAGTGTCATTGGTTCCGGATTACATGTTTTTATTCCTTCACGTTCCCCAGTGGAACATAGGGCTTCAAGCTAGTGCCTTGAAGTTTCTGTAGCAGTGTTTATTTTTACAGGATGGGGTTGCTAGCCTCATGCCCAACCTTTCCTCTTCACCAACTTTATTTCTGGCTTAGTGAGGTAAAGGGGTGCGCCGGCTGGGGATCGAACCCCGGACCAAATGCATGGTTGGCAAGCGTCCTAGCCTCTATGCCGCCGACGCACTGGATTACATGTTAATTCATTAATAAATCTATTCCTCGTTATTCTTTTGTGTATTCTACTTAATAAGATCGAATGTTAGCCCCTGCGTAAGTTGTGAGGTGCAGAGTATATGAGGCTATCTTCGAAACACCAAGTAAGAGCAAATATTCGGAGAGGCCTATTGGTATAAACATTATGTTGTAGTCAAATACAGTATATATGTCCAAATCTCAGAGGAGGTACTGCGATTATAAAGCGTTTTGAGTTATCCATCATCTTACACATAAACTGATTCACGATTCATAGTCACAAAGTGAAAATAAGTCTACCTGACAGTGTGCCCCTCATTTCTACGTGTCGCAATGTGCCATGAGGATAGCCTGTACATATACTGTTAGATTTATGACTCAGTACAACTACGGTTATCCTAATAATTAAAGACAGAATGCCACGCAGCCACAGAAAACGGTACGTTGCTATCTGTTCATTTAATAACGTAAACAAAATTTTCCTAGACGCCGCATTCACTCCCAACAGTTTACCCTCAATTCCTACCATAGTACGTGTTACTAATGTTACTGGAACACAATCGCATTACAACAGAAGGAACACAGATTCATTGAAGAATTGTTTATTAAAAAAAATTAGATTTCAGATGTACAGATAATTCAGATGAGTAGTCCTCCTTTAATGTCAGTAGGTTTCATCTACGTACACAGCAGATATATGTTTCTCCATATAGCTGAAAAGGTCTAAGAAAAGCATTATTAACTTTCGTAGTACATGTATGATCTCAAAACATTTGTTTGATAAGCATTTACAAGTAATCACTTTACAAACAATATATATAAGTAGCTAAATAGTTTTCACTAAACTTAAGAGACGTCGAAATTTATCGTTGGGCGATACCTATTAGGTCCATTAAAGCATCATGAAATGATAAAATTATTTAACGACAAGTTATACAGTATTTTCTAGAGCTTGTACAAACATTTTAACAAAAAATGACAACGGCTTTATGGCAGATAGTAGGAGTCTTGACAGCAATAATAATAACGTTCATGTTCATAGTCACTATAAAAACACTATTAGGTAATACTACCGCAACTAATTCACCATTAACTTAGACAGACAACTACTCATAATACAATCATATCAAATAAATGTATCACTTAATCTTATGAAGCAGGAGTTTACTAACTCTCATTGTATTCTCGCAATACTGACGTGGTCAACTAGCTTATTCCAAACAAACTCAAAATTAATTGGCGCATGCTGATCAGGAGATATTGTAGTGGTCACAAATGTGAATCATCTCAATCTGTAGGAGAGCAACATGCATTTTCTGACAGCTTGAGAATTAAACGTTAGACTGGACCCTCAACAAAAAAATTATAGTGAGCGTTGTAGAGATCTAAATTATAAATGAAAAAGTGCTTTTGCTCGTACCATCTACGAGCCTGTTCAGCTTCTTGTCAAGATGCTACCCATTGGGCTCTCTAGAAACTCGTGAGGCATCTCACAGGTCAGCTTGTTCTACGGCTTCTAATTTTCCAGATCTTTGAATTCACTCCTCACTTAAATATCACTTACCTACTTCACAATAATGTTTTTATTTACGACTATTATACTGTATCTGATCTTAACTACCTAGGCCATTAATAAAGCCAAAACTTGCTCTTTGTTCATATTAGTTGCTTGCTTACAGTCTGGTTGCTTCGATTAAAACACAACAACACCAATGTTTGAAAAAAGCTATATCTTCATGGAAAACATCATAGTTTCCATGCTTAGACCAATATGGTTAGCATTAAACATCGCAAATGCGTACTATCATTTCAAGTATTATATAGCTTCTTCTCCTTGTATTTATCTTGTAAATATGCTTCCAATAATGTATTATTCATAATTGAATTTTATACCATTCTGCAACTGGGCAGAATTTTCTTCTCTTCCTGAAATAGCGTTGAATCACGTGGCGGTATAGCACCCACCCAGATATACGCTGTTCACTGGTTGACCATAACTATCAGCAGGAAACGGAACGAAGTTTAGGTTGTCGCTCAACTTTTAATTGTTTTAATTGTTCAGTTATTGTACAAGCAATCAGAACAGGTTCTTATAAATGTTAAATTGTAAACCGTTTGCTAAGGTCACCATGTATGTGAGTATTTGCTGCAAACGACTAGGAAACTGAGTTTACTTTAAGAAGTATAAAGTGTAGAAATAGATAGCATTATAGCAATTAAGTTATAATCTATTTACCAGAGTTAAGTGGGTAATGGGACAATTAGTGATAAAATTATGTAGAATGATCCTGAGGAAAACACCTGGTTAACTGTACTGTTTATGCTTAATTTTCATTACCGATTTTCATATGGTATGCGTTAGATATTGCAATGTAACCTATCAACTTATGTTATGTTTAGAATACTGCGAAATGTTATAAAATTATGCATTTTAGAAAAGTACGTGAGAAATGGTAGTCATTAACTGAATGTAGTCATCTCGACACAACAACAGCATCGCATATATATGTAAAATATTAAAACGTATGGTTGCTAATATAATTGTTTCCAGAAATACGTTCAGAAACGCAACTTACTGAAGATTATGGAGGATAGAAATCAGTAAATTAGATATACGTTCGCTGCATAAGTAGTGGAGTAAAGTTATATGTAACTGACTACATTGGAGACTGGACTGGCTTTCATTTACCATTCTACTAACTGTCGTGGTCTTTTAGACAAGCTAGGGTGGACATGTTAATGTATCTTTCTGGGCTCCGTTAGAACCCATCGAGGTTTTCACAAAATCTAATTTCACATGGTAGTTGGTTCCAAAGAGTGCAATATTTTATGGTGAAAAAGTTCGCCCTAATGGATTTTCTGTGGGAAGCCACCTTGACAAGGGAGTCGTGGTTTCGCAGCTGATATGGTTTAGTATTTTCCCACGTTATGGATGAGTTACTATAACGATGTTTTCTAATGACTCTGAATGGTAGAAATAAGTTGCACTTCACTCTCCTTAACCACAGAGGTTCTAAATTCAGATGCATACACCTGTCAACATATTCCACTTGTTAGTCAAACCCTATTTTGATTTTTCTGAGGAATCTCTGGACACTTTCGACTTTCTTTCGGTCTGCAGACCTTAGGTTACTAAATAGAGGAGTACAATACTCAGGTTTGAGGCGGATACATGTCTTATATATAGCTAATCTTGCTTTTTGAGTGTAAAGTTACGCAGAACAAGGCCAGTAAGTCGTTTATAGTCAGGTGCTACCTTATTCGCATGATCGAAAAAGGTTAAATCTGAGTATATTACCCCAAGATCTGTAACTATGTTCAGATTTGAGAGGAGCTTTCCGTACAAATTCTCGGTTTCCAGAGTCCAAAATGGGCTACACTGTGTGAGAATTTCGTTACTGCTAGTCTGTGATGTCAGATATACTCTCAATGTTGGTGAGCACTGAGTCAGCAGGATATCCTTTCTTTGTTCTTAATAATCTCCATTTTGTAAGGAAATAACAATGGCAGCCAAGGCCTAATCGTAAGCTGGTCGGTATTGGACTAAAGGGAAATGATCAGAATAAGAGAATAAATAAAATTTAAAAAAAGACAACAGAAGTTGAAAATTTGCCTAAAGCTGAAGTTTAAATAACAAACTCCTCGAATGCAAGTACATGGTATGAGTCCCCCACTTCAGAAGGACACCTAAATGTATACTTCAGAAAAACGGTAGTTATTATTAAGCCCTCGCTTTTCTTCTACATAGTTCACGCACTTTGACTTTTGTGTTTAACTCATATTCAACTTATATAAGTAGGTAAAATTATCATCCTTTTTTCACTTGAACTTTTATTTTCTTTTCGCAAGAAAGACTAGAATTCCATCACTAGAAAATCTCAGGGGGAAATAGTATTTTTTAAATGAAGAAAAAACAAAAATATGATGAACCCATGTTTTTTACATATGTTTTGAATTATTAACACCTATTATATACTTCTGCACCTCTCTGTCGGTTTCCTTGTGTCTTCTTCTCTTTTCAAAGGTACTGCCTTAAACGAAGGTACTGAAACAGTGCCGCTATCCTCGGAATATTGCTAGCCCACCTGGTGAATAACGGAACCACCTCTATCATGAAATCTGCCGACAAGTTCAAAGTTGGTCTCATATACAACTGGAAATGTCACAATTATGGTGTACTTACCGGTGAATTTGAAGTTTTATGGACTTTCAAACACTCTATGAATCATTTACTTACAATTACTGTTCATTCCGCATCTCTTATATTTCACGCCAGCACCTGTACAAAAATGCTACTTACCTTCCACAATTAACGTAATCGTTTATAATTCCCGCGTGAAATTGACATACCGTATTTTTTTTCAATTACAGTTTTGATTTGATGCTATTTCTCATGAATTATTCAGTTGAAAGCATATCTCGAAAATTACCTATTGCCTTATTTGTACATTTCTTTTTAAATATTTCTCTCAAATTTACCAGTATTCAATCTATTTCTAGATTAACAAATCATATATATTCTATAAGTTCTAATTAGTGTACATTTGTTCATGCCTGTAAAAATGGCTGGTTTCTGTTCCAGAAACAAAAATTATTATTGTGTCATTTACGTTGACATTTATTCACAGACTTTGTGCTTTGTGGCCCTGTGGGTCTGGTTCATTGATGGTGAGGAACAAAACAGTCTTCGTATTGTCAATCCGTTTCTGAGATCCTCGCGTCGGTTACCACATTTGGTATTCCGGTGCACTGATTAATCTTCTAAACTTAGACCTATGTTCAGCACTCTTCTCGATGTGGACATACGACACATGTTCTGAGTGCAGACATGTCATTCTGGGCTCCCAGGTTAATGAAATTGTTCGGTTGATTTCCCTTGCATAGTGTACTGTAAACGAATATTTGCTTTGGTGTATATCCTTTATTTCCCTGTCAATATGGCGTTACTGCTATTCACAGACCAGTTTCTTGTTTAGAACTCGTGCATAAGACATATCTTTCACACTACGTTATCTCCTCATAATAACTATGTGTAGACAACATCAACTGTCGATCAACCGTTACTGCCTAACTGCGCTGGACATAAACGTAGCATCCTATCGAGCGAAAGGGTGGCACCCAGAGACCGCAGATATTTCAGAATACTCTGCTTAGTGGCAACACTGTGTAGATATACGCTACCAGGACAGCCTCTTCACTCAACTATTCTACTCTGCGAAAAATGATGGGCTTCCCTCTTAGAGGCATTTATCATGCTCCCACAATAGCTGACTCACTGTGCTTCCCCCTCAGTGTCTCCCACAAATGGTGGCATACCTCCATTCTCTCGAGCTCCCTCCAACGCTTGCATTAAGCGCTGATTAATTTCCATTTACCTGAACTGAAAAAGTCATTGCACCAACACAGATGGCGACCTCCACGAAGACATACGATGCTACCATTTTTAGCTTGTGACCATGATACTGCTGAAGGGTGGGGACAGGCAAAATCCCACTAGTTATAGACCAGTAGCTATACTCCCAGTGGTATCAAAAGTACTGGAAAGTATTATTGATGATCACATCAGGGTATATCTCGAAAGGTCTAAAATACTCCATGAAGCCCAACACGGTTTCAAGAAAGGGAGATCCTGCGTCACTAACTTATTATCAGCTTGGGACGACTGGACATCATGCTGGGATATGAATGTTCCAGTCCATGTGATCTTTCTAGACTTTGAGAAGGCATTTGACACTGTTCACCATGACCTCCTCCTACACAAAATAAGCCAGGTAGGTATAGGTAAACCACTTCTGTCATGGTTGAAGGACTATCTAACTGAAAGGCAATTTTGCACCAAGGTCAATCGAGTCCGATCATCTTGGCACAGCTCGTCATCAGGAGTGTCGCAGGGACCGCTGATGTTCTTGATTTTTATCAATGATCTACCATGCCGTCTAAGCTGCCCGACTATTCTATACGCTGATGACGTGAAGATATGGAGGGCGATAAAGTGTCCAGAGGACTCAGATAGACTGCAAGCAGATCTAAGGCTTCTGGAAGACTGGGCGGTGGACAGTGGCATGACTTTCAACCTGAAAAAGTGCAAAGTAGTGAAGTTACGCACCTGTAGACTGCAGAATGCAAGTTACACCCTGTGCAATGAAAGCTTGTCCTGCTCAACGTCGGAACGTGACTTAGGTCTAGTTCTAACGGAGAAAATGGACACAAGCGTAAATTACACGGGGGACGTAGCGAGGGCATATGCGGTCATACACTTTACACATAGACAATTAGGTGCACTCACTCCTGAGCTCTTTCTAAGGTTGTATAAAACATACGTCAGACCGCATCTTGAAGTGCATAATATCATTGCACGCCCACTGCTTAGAAGAGACGCCAACCTCTTGGAAAGAGTCCAATGACGGGCAACAAAAGGAGTGGTTGGTCTCCGAAATAAACCATATGATGAAAGGCTGAAGAAACTAGGCCTATTCACACTTAGTTACCGTCGTCTTAGGGGGATTTAATTACTGCCTACAAAATAACAAATGATCAGAATCACCCAAACAAGGGTTTTCTGCCATTGAGTAGGTATAGGCTCCCTCGTGGAAATCCTAGAAGGATAGCTCACCAGAGGGCAAGGACCCGGGGTAGCTCCCACTTCTTTTCACTGCGGGTTTGCCGTCCCTGGAATTCCTTACCGGCAGACGTAGCTATGGCACAGTCTGTGGACGCCTTTAAGTGAAGGCTGGACAACCATGCAGCGACACAAGGACTGCACCCAAATGGCCTATCCCCTTAAAATCGCATACACCATTCAAAGGTAGACAGTTAAACTGGTTGTTTTACTTCTTTACATTCTCTTCCGTCTTACTCTCCTGACAGCTTTAACTACACTTATTATTATTATTATCATTATTACCGGTATATATATATATACCGGTTGATTGACTGTTGTTACATTTTATTAGTCTTTTTCTGTCTGTTAGTCTGAATACCTTCACTAATTATATCTATGATTATTATTATCTCTTTTCTATTGACGACGATACCGGAGGACCAACTGGCGAAAGGATCAACTCCATTCACAGTAGTAACAGTCTTAACACGCCTCATACTACAAACCACATATAATTAATCCCTGCACTACTCCTTTTGGAGTCAACCAAAGCTACAACAGTCGAGTGGCGGGACGAGCTACGCAGGCGTTTACCGAAGATCAGGAACCTCTACCTCACAATCAAGAGGCGAGCACAAAGAAATCAAATTGGTTTATACTAGCTCGTAAAAACGATACAGGATAATGGAATTTCATTCACACGTCTTAATGGCGTCTAAATAAACTCGTGTCTCTCCTCAGAATAATTTCGAAAGTATACACTCATACACTTCGAAGATAGTCGCCATACGAAAATCAGGAGACACCATAACTAGATATTTCCTTGTTTTACATCCTCAATTGTATATTGTATCACATCCTAATTTTGGCGTTGCTAACAGCGCAATGGTTGAAATTTTTCACCATCCGGAGGAGAAAGTTTTCAAGACAACATTTATCTCAAAAACATCTCTGTTCTATCTCATAACATCGTTTATTCTTTTCGTTGGACCGGTTATTATTTTATCTTACCTGAAAAGTAATTACTCAAGCTTGTAATCTTCATGAAAATTTCTTAGACATATGGCCGTTCTACAAATACATCCCTGTGAATATAGGTCCATGTATTCCTGAAATAAACCATGCATTCATCTGGATACCTACAGTTGATCAGTATAATCAAGTTGACTTCAAAATGTGGTCAGGATCAGATAATGTACTGAACACAGTGAGAAGCAATATGCTTCCTGGATCATTCAACTATTTCACTCATGAAAGTTTTATTCCTTTCCCAGCCAGAGATGCTGGAAAGTCAGTGCCAAAAGCTATTGAAATTTCTGTCACTCTGAATAACATTGTTAACTTCAGCGTAATGGGTGCACGTCTATTTATCCCAATAACATGCAGTCTAAAAGTAGGTACTTTACTCATGCTCTGACTAAATATACTGGACCTGAAATATGTCTTTCGTGTATTGCAACAAGCCACCCTAGCTATAGCATCGACTTCGGGAGCACTGCAGAATCTTTGGGGCAGACTGCAGATAATTGTCCCACGTTCTGCAATGCGCTCGAAGAAAATGCTAGCTGGGTACTTTACACATATGATAGGTATTAAGGCTTTATGGATCTGTGAAGTGGTTTTTATCATACCTGTCAATCTCTACATTTAATGAGAGTTTATGCGATCATGGTATTCGAAGAAGTGTATGTGCCTATCACATCTATGTGTATAAAAGACAGATATGCGTGTGACGGTTTTGAAGCATAGTCACCCTGATGAATGAACGCACTAAGAGGGCGAATTTGGGTCCCTTAGTCAAACCTAACCCTAATCTTTCTCTAACCTCACCCTGATCTAACCGTAATATATCTTCAGATTAACATAAAAGTAATCCATTAATCGTGTTATTTACTTTCAGAAGAAGTTGATGTTATTTTTAATGTCCTAAAAGAAACCCATAATGACTCCAGAAATAAACTCAGTATTTAATCTAACGTTTAAGCACTACTAATAAAAAACAAGTTCAAAGATTTGCTTTATTATGGACGGTTTAAATTTACTTCAGGAATATGCCTAAGTAAAAGGTAAGCTGATCAAAACACTGTAGATGAATTTAGGGTTGAGTAGCACGAAGAACATGCTAAATATTAGCTCAGATGCACATATAGTACATGTTAATAAAGGATAATCATGTTATCAAACCCATTAAAAGGCCCAACATTTATATACCGTTAACTATATACGTCCAAATCATGTTCAGTTTTAACAGTTTGAAAAAACTCAGGCCTTAGCTACATGACATTCATTGTAATGAGAGTTTTAGCATTTCCCACTCATTGGGATATACAAAAATTCTCATAATAATGAATATTATTGACCATTTTGAAGTCAATTACTGATAGAATCTCCTTTCATACTTCACATTTTAATTGGATCTTATGTCATATATATATTTCTCATAATTTATTGGCTTAAAACCACTTAGAGAAAACTTCAGACTTTTGTATCAGAGACAAGATAAGATTGAAATCCTAGGAAAAGTTTATTAGCTATAGCCATCACACAGCAGAGTACGCAGGGACGTTGCTCGTTGACATCAGCACCGCACTTTCAGCCAGCAAACTCTGGGTTCGAAAGCCACCTTGCCTTCTCCAGACTAGGCAAAGAGGTAGTATAATCAGACCTCACACACACAATAACTATGTGGCTGAAAGATCTGATCGGCAAGTGAGTTCACAGAGAAAGTAAGTTAATCTCAGTAGAAAGATTATCGCTAAATAAGACACTGAAGTAGTCTTAGTCTATTGTTATTTTTGATAAGAATTACTTGGATCATCCAGAATAAATCTTTCTTTGAACTATCAAAATATAAATAGGTTATGAGTGGAACTTAGTTACTTTGCCATTGAACAACAGCAGCCGATGTTAAACTAAGTGACGTAGAAACCAAGCTCAGTCTGAAAGCACACAGCAACTTGAGGATTTTGCAAGGTGCTGACGGAATTACAAGAGATAGCTTTTTTATTTGGATTCCAGATGGAATATAGGGCTTCAGGCCTTGAAGTTTCAGTAGGGGTGGTGTTATTCATACGGAGTATGATTGTTAGCCTCTCCGCCCCACCCCACCCCAATCTTCCCTATTTATCGGGCTTACCAATGGCTAGCAAACTAGGCGAGGTTTATCAGTGCGTCAGTGAGGAATTCAGCCACGACCACCTAAATTGCTGGCAGACATTCCGCCACTAAATCACTGACAGGAGTAACTCGAAAACTAATCAGTGAGATTTTCTCTCTAGAAATGTGAATCGAATAATCTACTGCTACATTTCTTATGTAATAACCCTATCTATATTTAAATAGATAAAAATTCCAATAAAATAAAAAAAACCACTAATTCAAACATTTTCATTCTTCTAATTGTAAAATCTGTAGATTTCCTCACGGTGGAAAGATACATTTGCCTTAAATTTGACTGGATTAGTATGGAATGAATATCTTTCAATGACGCCAATTAATAATTTATTCATTCAAAGTGAATTAGTTATCAAACAAACACAAGCGTTGAGATTGCACGGGATAGATCCAATAGAAAGAGCAAATTATAGAGTAAGTCTATTGTTTTACTTTTCTTGGAGTGATAAGTATTTCTGGGGATTAAGTTAGGTGTCAGTGTACTTACTATATTATTACTATTATTATTATTCCCTTCGGTTCCGAGTAGAACCTAGGGCTTAATCAGAGCATCTCCACTAAACTCTCTTCTCTGCAGTCTTTCTAAGCTCAACTCGTTGTTTCCCGTTCGGGTTCCACTGTATGGTTGGGTGTTCGATTTTAATCAGCAGCCTACTCAGCCTGTGTCCAGTTCACCTCCATTTACTTCAGCTTATCTGTTTGTCGATAAGTTCTTAAATGGTTCGTTGTCAGAGTTCCTCGTCACTTATCTTTTCTGGCTATCTGATCTTCTATATCGACCAAGGGCAACTGTTGGATATGCTTTTGTTGACTCGCTTGCCAAGTTTTTGAATCTTATAGAAGCCATGATCTGACTTTAGTGTCATCCGTTCCACCTTGAAACCAAGTTGCCTAGATAGATAAGTGTAGATTTCTTCTATTCCTGGTAAATGGAGTTTGTTGTTGTTAGTTGATCACTTTCATAGCCTCTGTCTTCTCTGCGGTCAACTGAAGTCATGTCTTTTCTACCTTTTTTGAAAAATTTCTTCACTCATTACTTCTGGAGTTTGTGAGACAGGAGACATAAATCACCGGCGGAATCTAAATCCTCTCTAATTTTTAGTCACTACACTATATACCTGTCTTCTCCCTCCCCACGCGGTGCGCCACATTATTGAGTCCAGCCAGTGTCAGACTTTAAAGTCCTTATCAGTTAACCATTTGATGAATTCCCGAAAAAGAAAAACAATAATTCAGTTTCCAGTCACTATATACTACTCATAGTTATGATTTTTTTACTGGCTGTATGATCAATGGGAATGACTCGTGACCTAAAGGTTCTAGGTTCGATCTCCGATGTGATCACGAGTGTGCACTGCTAAAGAGTCCCAAACTAGGATGAAAAAGCTGTTTATTGCTCCTTGTCTTTCAATGAATTATAACTAATGTTAGTCCCATTGAAAACCAGCTGGGGGAGTACTGGACAGCTGTCTCCTTCGTCCTAGTTTGGGAATCATCGGCAGTACGCACCCACTGCCAAGGTTCGAACCCAGGACCATCCGGTTACAAGGCAAGCTAGCTGGCTCGTATACCATTCAGCCACTGGGACCCGATTCAATGGCCAGCCCATGAATTCTAACTTCTACCAATTCGTGATTTAGCGCGACCAACAACCGGTCCAACCAGTTAAGTGTGGGGATTGGTGGTTGCGCTAAAAAAGAATCACGAATTGGTAGAAGTTAGAATTCATGTGCTGGTCATTTTATCGTGTCCCAGTGGCTTAATAGTATACGAGCCAGCCAGATTGCCTTGTAACCGGAAGTTCCGGTGTAAGAACCTTGGCAATGGGTGCGTACTGCCGATGATTCCCAAACTAGGACGGAGGAGACAGCTGTCCAGTACTCCCTCCCCAGCTGGTTTTCAATGGTTCTCTAACTGATATCAATCCGTGGTCAAACTCGTAAAAACTAATTTAATCCTCACAAACCAACTCCTGAAAATTAATGTTAGTTCATCAAGAAATCTTCATTCAAATTGATACAAATTCCTACAAAAATGCATCATTAAAATTTATGTCTTTATTACTTGCTTGCATTCTTTATTATGCCTTTTCAAAGTGTTCACACCTCCATTTTGTTTGTTTTGTTTCAAATTGACAGAGAACACTAGTCAGTGCGAATATTATACGTTATAACACTATAACATATGAACTAGACAATATCATGTACGACATAATGGACAGGAATTGTAAGTTAGAAGTTGTTTTTTTGTTGTGTGTGTGTGTATTTCAGTAACTCATATATCAGCTATAAACCTCCTCTCTGTGTGAAACAGTACAAAAACAACCAACCGTTATAAACTCTAGGGATTAGAATAAGAGATTAATTTATAGGCGCATAGCATTGTATATTCCTTCAAGTTGTCAAGTGTGAAAGCGTATTATGCATCTCAAGACTCCTCTGACATTGTTGAGCAATATTAGCTGACATAGGATTAGGTGAGAAAAGAGTTAAATGTGGTCAGACTGAAACAGTGGCACAGCTTCCATGAAGTTTTTGACTATTGATCTAAGGCAACCAACTTGCGTTCCGTCTTCAGTGTTATTTAGTTTAATAGGGTGAGTACTGTTGAAGTTAGTCTTCAGTAGAGTGCTAGGTAAAGAGAGAGAATCAATCGACGATGTTGTGAAGCCACATAGAAGATTGAGAAGTAGGACATGTGTTACGCATGCCTAGCCATCGCCTTCCTCGACAATGGGCAATGTCAGCTGACTGACATAGGATGGACCAAGTTGTTGGTTGTCAAACCAAAACTTTGAATCAGTCCATGAAATCTTTGACAGTTGATTTGAGTCAGGCATGTAGGGAGGTGTAGACTTCCTGACTGGTTGAGGTCCTCTGGATAGTAAGAACCAGTGGCTGGATAATGTTACTGATATGCCACGAAATCGTTCTCAATGGTGCGTATGTATTCACTCCCCTAAGTCCATTAAGTTGTCATGTTGTTCTATGTTACTACGCTTTTTCTCACACATTTCTGCTCACCATAGCTCTACAGAATTTTCTCTTACTTTTTTCTACCTTTGTATGCCACCTGAAGTGTGTAAAAGCTTGACCTACTACTCAGATTAGTCAGAGTCAACTCTCTGTGTCCATTTTCATATCTTCTTCAGGGCAAGAACAGTTAGTGGTTATATGAAATTACAAGAGGCAATAATTGTTTCTAGTTCTTCGATATACCTTTATATTTCATCAGAACTCTAGTTAGTATAGATACTTAAGCGCGGGATTTGAATTTGCTGTAAAAGAGTATCACGAACTAGTTCAAAGATAATCGTTCAAAATAGGATTCAGTTGAGCAGCTACTAGCTCTCTACTTGAAAGTCTAGTGGAAATTACACATAAAATCTTCTTACAATTTTAGAGTTTGTCTCAAATATAGGGTTAAACGAGCTGTATATCACAGGTAAGGCTTGTAGGCATATTTTAGCGATGCCTGAGGAACTGCAGTTTAAGTTGGTAATGTCTGTAATGTCATTCGGCATAACATTTGAAAGTTGAAAACTAGAATACAAAGACTCTTCGTGTATTTTTTAAACACTAGGGAGCGTGCTTTATTGCCTGAATTGGTCAGCGATAGTATCACAGTTAAAGAAGTGGTTGGCAACACAAACAACTCTGTATCGTAATCGAAGTATCAACGCTCCTGATACTTTCTAGGTACCCATAGAATATGTGGGCGGAAATTGTCAACATAGGAGTTAACACTCAATGTAAATCCCTCCACGGACAAATGCCAGTTACAGGACAAATGGAAATCAATCAGCTCATTGGATGTCTGTTTTGTCATAATTTGGGACTCTTCAGCAATATGCAGCTGGGCAAGTTATATCTGAATTCCAACACACTGACTAAATAAATGGTCAATGACTTGACTTTATAACGTAAGTTCCTAGGATTCCGTTGCTGGTTAGGTCATGGGTGCGTACTTCTGAAGAGCCCCAAACTGGAATGAAACACCTGTCCAATGCTCCATCGTTTTCAGTGACTATCTTAGTATTAATAATATCCATTGTTGAAGTCTATTTTGATATGAAGTCCTTAATGATAGGCCGTTCTGTCACAACTAAGCACTATTATCGTGTATGCTGCATCTATGATCCGAGAGAGGGTCAAAAACAAGCCTTCAAATGAGCATATTACTATTCAGATTACTTGATCCTAATACAATGGTCCATGAATACTAACCTCTGTCACTTAGCTTTATATCATCACCGCTAACGTATATCGTTAATATATATATATATATATATATATATATATATATATAGGTGCAAAACTTGGGTACTTCGGTGTTGTCTAATTCCATATTAATTTGTTTATCGGATATCACACAGGCACACAGTGAAACAGTAGTATTTACTGGATAAGGAAGTTTAAAACACGATTTATTGTTTATAATCCTATCAGTTGTAATTACACAACTTTAAAAGAAATTTAGGGGAAAAAAGCTAAGCTATTGCATTACATACAACAATACAACAGGATGGGATAAAATTATTGCTATTATTATTATCCTTCTACCTTTTTTATTCCTTTGTGTTCTGAGTGGAGCACAGGGCTTCAAGCTTGAGTTTTGAAGTTTCCGTAGCACCTTCTGTTTTTGTCCTGCTTACTACCAGCTATGGGAGGCAAGAGTGTGCGCTGTCTTGGAATCGAAGCCCGGATCACATGCATGATTGGAGAACATCCTACTGCTAAACCACCAACGTACAGAAACCAGGATATACTGAACTCCTCTTTCGTCGTAGTTTGAGGCTCTTCAACTGTACGCACCCACCGGGGCCCGAACCCAGGACCTTCTGGTTGTAAGGCTAGCTCGTAGACCGTTGAGCCACTGGGACCCATAGGATAAGATGAAAGTTTTAAATTCTAATATGGCAGGTTGAAAAGAGAGAGATTTATAAATGAAGCTTTATTCATCGAATCAATTGAGAATAGTTGCAGTAAAAATGACTCAACACCTATCCTGGACATGTGGAAAATTCAACCAGCCCTACGACCAATGGGAAAGGGGAATTGTTACTATAAGCGTTGCTTTTCAGGGATATGATTGGTTACACGTTTGATCGCAAGCTGAAATCAGTTAAAGAACCTAGGAGTACTGGAAAGCTGATTGGTCCCAGCTTAGAATAATTCAGCCAATCAAATCCCTGCAGACTAACACTTGAAAATTAATCTGACATGTGGAGTTCTAGTGAGAAGAAGAAGTAACTAGCGGGGTTATCCAAGTCTGACAAGAGGACAGTTTCTCGCCTATGACACTGGCTGACGGTTGCGCTATATTTATATATGTATATGTCGGAAAATGGCAGAGGTTAGAATTCATGTACAGACCATTGGATCAGATCCCAGTGGCTAAATGGTCTATGAGCTAGCAGTGTAACCAGAAGGTCTTGGGTTCAAACATCAGTGGGTACGTACTGATGAAGAGCCCCAAAGTAGGACGAAATGTGTGTCAAATACTACGGTGTGGGTTTTCAGTGCTTCTATAACTGATATTCGTCAGTTCACTAATAATCTTGAGGTCAGTCAAATCTGTATAGACTAACATCTGAGAATATAATGTATAATTTATTTTTGTTACTTTTTATTATGAAAAAATCATTACTGCTATTATTATTTTTTTTTAATAGTAACTATTCATCTTGGAAAGGTTCGTCATCTGGCAAGTATGGACAAAACAAACTCTCCAGGATCATTTAGTATCGATTTAATGATTCATCTTTCAGAGAAAGAGATCTTGTATCCTTTTTTATGAAATTACCAATGATCATTATATATATATATATATATATATATATATATATATATATATATATAGACAACCATAACATTTTTAAGTTTGAACACAGATTAATATTAGTTAGGGAACCACTGAAAACCCACTGGATGACTGTTTCATCCTAGTTTGGAACTCTTCAACAGTACTCACCCGCCGCCAGAGTTTGAACTCAAAACCTTCCAGTTACAAGGCAAGCCCATAGATTATTCAGTCAATGGGACTCAACTTAATGGCCCATGAATTCTAATTTCTATGAGCTTGCCTTGTAACTAGAAGGTCCTAGGTTCAAAACCCAGTGAGTGCGTACTGTTGATGAGTCCCAAACTGGTAGGAAACATCTGGTTGTCCAGTACTCCAGTACTGGTTTTCTAACTGATATCAAGCCTTTATCAGACTTGAAGCCGATCAAATCCTCACAAACACACTCTTGAAAACTTAACGTTTTTGTTTAAATAACATTGAATGGTTAAGTCCGATACAATTACAGTTCGAAAGCATTTTTGAGTGACACTATGCATAAGGAAATTAGTGCGAGAATTAAACATAATTAAAACAACAATACTAACATGTAAAAGATTTAGGCGGAAGAGGAAATTGACAGATTTTTACAGTCAAGTAATGATGGCGTCTAAAAGAACTTCTTTGTCTTAAGGTGGTTTCCGAGGACTTCAGCTGTATTTATAGAAGATGAACTCGTAAGGTGAAAATAACATTATTCAGAATATGACTGAGAGATAGATAACTTTAAATGCTTTGTTAACATCAACTCTATGTTCAATATCTAGAAGGTTGTGTTAAAAGAGGCAGCTAAGAATACACCTGGTTTGTCCTTAACCACTCTGCAGGATGATGTTCACAGATCCGATAATTAACAGGCTTCATTGTAAGCCTACAGGAAGGTATTGCAAAGAATATTCTTTGCACACTATTGTTTGTCTTCTAAATTTCTCATGTAATCAGAAAAAGCTGTTGTGATAGAGGAGTACCTCGCGCAGCAAAATTCACGTCATTTTTTTTCCAAATCAACTATACACACACATGCATATAACCTTAACTATAAAATTCAGATTTGAAACTGCCTTTATTAATAAAATAAAATGGGTATATATATTTTATATTGGTATATGGATAATATTTTTATGGCCAATCAGTTGGTTAAAACGTGTTGTATTTGAAAAACGCTTAATCTCTGATAATATTATGGAATTTGTTAAACCTCCGCCAAATGTTCATTTAAACAAAAATATTAATGAATGGTAACATTCAAGTGATCAATTGTCAACATTGCAAATTATGTTTTCATAATAAACTGTAACTTGTATGAACTGTTTTCTAAAAATATGTACAGTTATTTTTTTGTATTAAAATTTGTATTGAAAATAAAATTAATTAAATTTTCGAAATAATTGAGAGTTTTAGCTCAGCTGAATGAATTTGATGTGGTTGTATTCTATGAACTTGTTTCAATTCTCCGCGAATGATACAACTGTATCTCTTGACAACCTACTTTGTTATGATTGGTTGTTATTGTTTGTATCGGTATTGATCGTTTTTATTGACTTGGAATTTGATCTTTTTTTATTGTGTGGCTTATTCTTTATTAGTTGATAAATTTGATCTATGATAATGTGGGTCTGTTAATCGCTGATTCGTTTGAGTACCGGGCTTCTCTGTTCAAAATTTCTTAATTTTATCAATCAAATTGGTGTTCATAATTGTTATACGTATGGTGATATAAAAGAATACATATCGTGTCCTATCACAGCTAATTTATGTTCTTGGATTCTGAATCAAAAGGGAAGCCCATTTTGACTAATATGGTGCATGTCAAACCTCATGGAACCTCATTATTTTGCAGATGGTGTTGGTCTTGTCTTCATTTGATGTCGGGTCTGCATAGTACTGAATTGAGTTTAAATTAAATTTCATCACGGACTGATATCAGTCAGAAAACCAGGAAGTATTGAACAGGCGTTCCGTCCTGGTTTGGAACTCTTCAGCAGCACTCACCTAACATGCACTTACCGGGAATCCGATGCAAAAATATCCAGGTTACGAAGCGAGCATGTTGAACATTCAACCACTTGGACAGGCACCAATCGACTAGACCTGTAGCCAACAGCTCCACAACTTCTTCTAACTCAGTATGATGACAAATGTGATACATTCGTTGAATTCACTAGATTGATAAGTCTACTTCTACGTAGATATTCTATTCAGGTAAATCAAAAAGGGACAAGAGGTAGACTCGTATTCTTTAGACAATGTAATTTGGAGCGGGAATTCATGAACACTATCTATCGATCAAAAGACACTTTTCAAAGAGTAGAAATTACATCAAATACCATAGTACCATAGTGAAGCAGTTCTGCTAACAGAAATATTGAAAGAGTAACTAAAATCCCACTTCAATCCGAATGAGAAAGGAGGAGTTGGGCGTGGGTGACACTGAGGAGATCTTGTAAGGAGGAGGAAACGAAAGCTTATGGACTAATTTTGCAGCTAATTAAACAAAGACTGCAGAGTGAAATGGGGATGTGCCGATATAGTCGTATTTCAATTCATGTATAATCCCCATCTAGGAATTAATGAAAACAAAACACGTAGATCAGCGAAGAGTCTCTTTTCGGCGAATTCATTTTCTTAGGTGTACAATCGCAAATATATATGTGTTATTTTGTATGTATGTGTACATTAAGTTTGTCAAACAAACATCTCTGAGAAGAACATTCTTTGCAGCAACGCTAAGAATAGTGTTCTCCAATCGCCCACTGATTTGCACAAGCCTCAAGAACAAGATCCTGCATCTGACCACTTCTGTGTGCATATATCAGTTCACCTGCTGCTGTGGAGACATCCAAGTACATCGGTCGTTCGACGCGCACCCTGTCCAAGAGGATTCAAGAACACTCACTATCCAGCATGGTTGCGAAAAGGCAATAGTGGTGCAATAAGGAGTGCGATAATTGAACACCTGGTTAACACTGATCATTCCATTCCAACAGACGCCTCTTTCAAAGTAATCTACAGAGTCAAGCATAACCTATCAAAGGCAAAACGGTTTCGTCTTCTTTGTATCACTGAAGCTCTGGCCATTCACATAGAAAAACCGGAGCTGTGCATACAAAAGAGGATTACTCAACCACTTGTACCGTCTTGGTAACAACTTTCTTGATTTGATTTTTATTATTTTGATGACTTAATTTTGTTTCTTCGCCTGTTCTTTAATTACTTATAATTCTTGTATTCATTTAGAACTCTTACGTAATTCGTATTATCGACTTTGTTCTTATGTGCATCCTGAGTAAAACTCAATCATCAAACTATTCATATTATTACATAACTTCTTTTTTAACAACTGTTTGTGACAACAGTTCACCTTTGTTACTACCCTAATTTCAATAACACCTAATTTTCTTGACTGTTTTTGTAATACGTAACTCCAATTACCAATCTTCACCTGTTCAGTTAAAATAACTATAACCAATTGTATATTTGTTTGACAAACTTAATGTACATATACATACAAAATAACTCAAATATATTTGCGATTGTACAGCTAAGAAAATGAATTCGCCTAAAAGAGACTCTTTGCTGATCTACGTGTTTTGTTTTCATTGAAATCCGTATTTACACTTTCCACATTATTCCATTTTGAATAATATATTAAATGCATTCAATGGTTGCCATCCAGAGATAACATTTACACTCGAAATGGAGAAATAGTCTAGTATTCATTCCCTTGATATGAACTTATCAAGGAGGACCAATGTAACTCTGAAGAGATCGATTTATCGAAAACTGTTATGGAGTGGTAATCCCCAATCATATATTTTGGCTCTACCAACTATTTTCGTTTTATCTATTCAAACTGTATACTCCTCCTCTATTACGTCAATTGTTATTCTCACTCTGAATTGTCCTGGCTGTTATTTCACTTGTCATTCTAAATCAATTCTTCTTTTTTACAACGTTAAATTCTATGCTATCAAATTTCACACAATATTACGTAACGTTTTCATTTTATTCGATTTACCTACTAATCGTATAATTGCACACCCCTTCCAAGTTTTATCCATCCTATGAATTATTCTAGATATGTGACAGTAATTTGTTTCGCCACTTGACACTTAACTACGGTTATAATCACAAACATTTTAGTTTTAATTGCATTTCATACTACTATTATTATTATTTTATGCATTCACACCTATGATTCAATTCCCTCATCAGATATAATGTTTTAAAAACCACATATACACGATTGTACAGGTTGATAGTAAATTCGTTGTTGAAAAGAGTCTCTTCTCTGAATCACCACTTATAATGATTTTCTATATGCTACAATGGGAATTTTCCATGAATATTTATATTTGCATTCACATACTACTTGTAAACCTTGTCAGTAGCACACGCTACATCATGCATACATAATAATTAATAATAATTTGCTTTATTCCAAAACAGCATTACTAAGGGTACTACTGTATGGAATTTTCAGCATTCGTTACACTATTGCATCTAATTTGCATCGAATAACATTGGAAACAATTATAAAGATAATATTACTGCGACGGATTGATTGTTAAAAGCAGTTTTATTTGGTATTTGTAGTGACAGTTAAGTCAGATATATAATTTATGCACAAAAACAATAGCAATTAATAATAACACTAATGTTAGTTGTTGAGATTGTCTGTTAATTGATGTAGTGTCACCCCATAGATTACAAAGAGGAGATAATAAAAGGGCCGATTATTTTGCTAACAGCGTAGTAATTCATAAATGTCACGCTTAACATTGTCTCTATCACATAGAACACGGGCTGGCTAAATAGGGTATCGTTGAGTTCCTATTCTCGGTGGTACGAGCATATCATCTTTTGTACTGATTTCTATTTCTACCAAATAAAATACAACAAGGGGAGAGTAGAGGGTTAGACAGTATAGATTTAGACCATTTCTCGCGTGAGTTGTTCAGATGTCTATCAAGTAATGTACTGACAGGCCAACTAAGTTGCACACCACTTGCTCAACCACCACATCAAAGTAACAACTCTCGACAGGATAATTATTCCTGAACTTTTCTCAACATCACTCTACTATGGACATAGTATTATTTATCGAATTTCCACAACCTTGCTCTTACTAGGCGTTTCAAGGTCATCAATGAGTCCGTTCAGCATCTATCTGGCTTTCTTTTCTATGTACGGCAGAAATTAGAATTCACGGGACATTAGATTCCGCATTGCAGCCTGAAGGTCCTAGGTCCCTGTTTGGGTTGGCTGGGGGTTATAGCTGAGTACCGATGAAGAAGAGTCCCGCAGTAGGACGAAACAATTATCCAGTAGTACTCCTAGTGGGTTTTTAACGGTTCTTTAACGATGATGTCAATTCATAAAGAAACAAGATTAAAACAAGAGAATTTCGCTGGACAGCTTGCCGACGCAGTGTTTTTAATTATCTCATAGTAGGTTGCAGGATTTCATCATGAGCTGACATCAGTTAGACAACCAACCATTGGAAACCACCCGGGAGTACTGGACAGCCAGCTGTTTCATTAGGCCAGCTTGGGGCTCTTCAGTAGTACGCACCCATCCCAGTGGGGTTCGAACCCAGGACCTTCTAGTTACAAGGCGAGCTAGTAGACTATTAAGCCACTGTGACCTGATCCAATGGAGGATGAAACGTTGACGTCAACAAAATGGGAACTAAGCTCAAGTGAGATAAAAGTATTTGAGAAAGGACTAAATTTCAAAGTAACAGTTAGTAAATTAAAACCAGAGGATATCATTCCTAACATAGAAGTAGCACTAAGTTCAATAGATAAGACAACAGCAGAAGAGGTTCGAGCACAATGTGCATTAACCCTGAAAAATCAAAAGAAGGCTAAATCAAACATAATAACATCGGAAAGAGAAGCTCTAATTAGTCTAAAACAGGATAAAAACATCGTCTCATCGCAAAAGCTGACAAAGGAAACTCCACAGTAGTTTTGGATAAATCTGACTATATCAAGAAAGTCACTGAACATATTGAAATGGGTCCATATGAGGAAATTAAGAAGCCTGTAGATACAATAATGAATAAGGTTAAGAAATCTACAGCGGAATTAATACGCAGAATGAAGCCGTCACTGGGTGAGTCTAAATGCTTTAATTTAATGCCTAAAACTGATAATGCTAGTAGAATGTATGGTAGTATTAAAATACATAAACCAGGGTACCCCATACACCCAATAAATAGTAGATTTCAGAAATACCCCTACTTATGAATTATCAAAACACTTAGCTCTAATATTATGCCCCATTAGAAATCGTTTAAACTCTAGACTAACTAACTAATTCATATGAGATGAAAAATAAACTAAATGACATTCAAACCCATCGAATGGCCAGCTCATGAATTCTAACTTCTGCGTCTGTCCGTCTATTTTCGACATAGAACTTTGCACATATGTGCGGCAGTTCAACTCGCCACACTTCACTCAGCACACAAAGCAAGACAAGAAAGTAGAAGAAATGCATAATATAGACAGTAAACAGAGGTGAGAGACAAAGGAATCGTAATAACGAAGAACAAAACAGTTTCATTGGAAATCATGAGTCACAAGGAGTGGATGCATCTGCGCCAGCCATTGAGAACGATTTTGAGCCATGTCACCAATTGTTTCCAACCATTGGTTTTTACTGTCTCGAGGACCACAACCACGAAGTCTACATCTTCCTACGTGGCTTAAACTAACTGTTATGGATTTCATTGATTGGTGCCATGTTTTCGTTTGACCGCCGCTAGCTCTTTCCCAGCCTGACCCTATATCAGCTAACATTGCCCGTCGAGGAAGGCGATGACTAGGCGTACGTAGCACATGTCCTAACCATCTCAGTCGATGTAATTTCACAGTCTCATCGATTGATTTCCCCTCCTTAACTAGCACTCGACACCTAACTTCTGTGTACTGATGAAGATTCTCAAACTAGGCTGACGAAACAGCTGGCTGTCCAGTACTCCCTGACTGGTTTTCCAATAGTTCTCTAACTGATGTCAGCTCATGATGAAATCCTCCAACCGATCACACAAAATCCCTATAAAACCAATACTTGAAAATATCTCATAATAGGCATGCATATATACACGAAATGTACAATACAATATTTTCAAAAAAATAGATAGTTATGTACACTGGATATAGTGAGAAGTATCTCCACCTGTCATAAAGAAAGGCTAAATTTGACTATTTACATTTGTTCTGTCTTGGTTTTTCCAAGACCAATTGCTATCACTTTAAGCTGTCGATTCAGCTTTTAATTCTTTTTTTATTCGATGCTTTCTTCGAGACACCAGTAGTACTGCTACTACTAGCAAGACGTTTCTTTGAAACGCCTGTCCGTTTTCCGACTGTATTCATATTGATAGTCTCTGAAGGAGAATTGTCCAGCAAATGTGATAATCCTGCAGTACGTATTGCGCTCAATAATTGTTCACGAGCTAATTTTAATTCTGATGACAGATTGCCTACTTCAGGTGCATGCAGCAGAGCTGGAATAATGGTACATCGAAGCCAACGTGGACTGAAATTTAAAAAAAAAGAACAAAGATAAGAAAGGAAATGATTGTAAACATGCGGAAACTAGAAAATAAAATAATTTTAAGAACAAAATAGTCCAAATAAACTGTTTCGATATATAGCAAAAATATTCATCCAGGCATCTATAAAACACAAAATAATCGAGCAAAGAACATCCTTTTGATAATTTCCTCTTCTGACTCTACAATTATTTATACATATGTTTATATACAGAGAATATTCTAGAATAGTAGTCAATGACAATATTAGTGTTTTTTAAATAATATCGATTTGTAAAGTAAGATCACATTGGAATTACAGTTCATTAAAGATGCTCAAATAATAATAATAAAGATAAAGTAACAAATAGAATATCAACTAAAATTAGGAAAATTCCATAAAATTCAGGATCATTCAAACCTGGATGGCCAAGGTAAGGATAATGTCTGAACTAACTTCTTTTGGATGCATAAATTAGGCTTATAAATATGGATCCTCACAGCCTCAGCAATGTTTAGTAGTCGAACTCTTAAGGCGAAATTGAGGTTCGCAGGTATGCGGTAAATTACCCTGAAAGCATGGTTAACGTCAATCTTGTGTTCTGTATCCAGAAGATGAGATAGAATAGCACTAAGAATAGATTTTGTTTGTCCTTTACCTAACCAAGCAGGGCGATGTTCGAAAATTCGACGAGAAACACGCCTAATTGTACGGCCTACATAACTGGCTCCACAGGAGCAGTTAAATTGGTAGATACACGCTGAAGAGACGAAATTAAGCAGTTTGCTTTTTACTCCCGAACGCAAAAGAGGAGTGGTTTTGAAGACACAGCGTAATTCGGCAGCAGGGAATGCTCTTTTCACCGCATTTCTAAGGCGCTGTGTTAGTATCTCGCTGGTGTTTCGACGTAAATATATAATGAATTGACTGGGGATCAATTAGAAAGCCAATGAGAACCACCAAGGAGTACACTGGTCTCTTCTGTTTCATCTCTGTCTGGGACTCTCTTCAACAGCGTACACCTATAACCCAATAAAGAATTGAAATGAGATCCTTCAGGTTACAAGGCGACCTCGTTGACCATTCACCCAATGACTGACTGACTGACTAGTTTCAACATAGAACTTTGCACATATCTGCGGCAGTTCAAGTCGCCACACTACATGTGGTACACAAAGCAAGAGAAGAAAGTAGAAGAAATGCATAATATAGACAGTAAACAGGGATATGAGACAAAAAGAATAGTAATAATGAAGAACAATGTAGTTTCATTGGGTATTATAAGTCACAAGGAGTGGATGCATCTGCGCCAGCCATTGAGGACGATTTTGAGCCATTTCACCACCAATTGTCTCCAGCCTTCATTGATGTTTACCATCTCGAGGACCCCAACCAGTCAGTCAGGAAGTCTACATCTTCCTACGTGGCTGGCTCGCTTAAACTAACTGTTATGGATTGTATTGACTGATGAAGCCATGTTTTCGTTTGACCACCATTGACTCTTTTCCAGCCTGACTCTATGTCAGCTAACATTGCCCATTGTCGAGGAAGGCGATGGCTAGGCATGCCTACGTAACACATGTCCAAACCATCTCAGTCGATGTAGCTTCACAGCCTCGTCGATTGATTTCCCCTCCCTCCTTACCTAGCACTCGACCGACGGCTAACCTCAATATTGCTCACCCTACTATACCACCCAACTCGGGAGAAAGAACGCAGGCACCTATGACCAAAGACACCTAGTCGGCCTTTTCATTTCTTTTAAAATTAGGGAGTATTGGACATTCGTTTTGTCCTAGTTTGGGACTCTTCAACGGTGCAACCCGGTAATCAAGCCTGTCATCAATCAACTCTAGACTAACCATAACACTTGCAAACTAATCAGACGCTTACTACTCACAGACTACAAGATGAAGCTTTAGTGAGACGTCGTCGTGACCATTTGAAGTCGAAGAAGTTGGGTGTGACAACAAAAACACATTGGTTATCAGCTGGGTGACAAAAGGTTACAGTTGCATCCCGTTTAAGTAGGTCAACTTTGCGAAAAAAAGTGTAGGAGTTTATGTCATATATATAACGCACACAAAGGTAGAGAAATGTGAAAGAATTATAATAAACAGAGGTATACGAAGCAAAAGAATAATTTACATGGGGAATAAACACAGTCAGTGAATAGATGCAAGAGATCAGCAAGGCTCAGTGTGTCTACGGAATTGTGAAGGATTTTTAAAGGCTACACCAACAGTCTTCAACTTATTGATTCTTAGAATATCTTGAAGACTCTTTGCAGCCAGAACAGTCTACACATCAACTCTTTTTTTTTCCTTCACGTTCCCAGTGGAACATGGAGCTTCAAGCTGGTGGTTTGAAGTTTCTGTAGCAGTGTTTATTTTTACAGGATGGGGTTGCTAGCCTCATGCCCAACCTTTCCTCTTTACCAGCATTATTTCTGGCTTAGCGAGGTAAAGGAGTGCGTCGGCCGAGGATCGAAGGCCGGACCATGTGCATGGTCGGCGAGCGTCCTAACCGCTGTGCCACCGACGCACACATCAACTCTAATATGATAAATTATGAAAGGGATTTATCCTACTCTTTAGGTCTTTAAACACAAATGATTCGAATTTCTAGTAATAACTGATTCGTTGGATGTCACCATAATGAAGATCAGATGTCCAGGTAGAAAAAGAATGAGCAACAAGAACCTCTGGCAGAGGAGCAATGAACAAACCAACAACCTATCGTCCAACAAATATGCAGAACCCGACTGATGATAGCTGCTACCTTGATGTGGTGGTAATCGCCGACTTGCATATTGCAAATAACCCAACAAGCTACACTGGCTGGAACTATTGTTCCTGCAGGTCTTATCAGGCCAGGAAGATTGTTAGTATAGCGATTAGACTAAAAGCAGCTACCGGCATAGTGGGCAAAGTCGTACTGCTGGAGAACAGGGATGTAACAGCCTCAGTAAGGTGTTCCCCCAGCATGCCAGCAGCTATGTTGTCTTTTCACTCTGGAGAGAGGGGGTTAGAAAAGGTCGACCCCGAAAATTGTACATCCCGATTTACCGTACAATGGTACGTAGCCGGTGGTAAGTTACTAATACACAACCAATCCAAGAAGCCAGTTCAGACAGGCCGTGTGTTACCTGCCTCAAGCAGTTGTCCTCTGGGCTCTACAGTCGATCACATAACACTAACTCTCTTTCTGTTTCAGGTACCCCAAGAAAAAGTCAACTACCACAGTGTGGGCAGCCAAAAAGTAACAACCACCCAGGCACTTCCAAAGCAGCCGAAGCCCTCCTGATCATCCTACTCCTTTATCCCTGTCACCCTCATCATCTTGCTTCCCTACTACTGTCAGTACTGTTCTGCAGACTAGTCAGCCAAATATGCCGAAGGAAACCGAGGTGAACTGGAGACACGTGCCAAGGAGACCATTGAGTGACATCACACACACATCAGACAGACAGTCAAGTGGAGGAGTTCAAGTGGTAAATAACGAGTTCAGGTTGGATCCGACAGTGACATGGAGGAGATCGTGTGAAGAGGAGGAGGAGGGAATGAAGGCTTGAGGACAGTTATAAAGTTAGCTGTGAAAAAGACTTTAATGAACAGAGGTAAGTGGAAGTGGGCTCCTGTTGCTGCTGAAGGCAATGTTCCAGTTGGAACACAAGGGAATAATGATGGTGATAATAGCACTCTATCACGGTCCACAGAGCACATCAGTCAGTAAATAATACAGACCCACACACATACACACACAAGGATGGAAAAGACCTACAAAAGATATGCAATTACCACCTTTTAGCAAACACTTACCGAAACAGATTAGCTTCATTCACCTTTGATAGTAAACGACAAGAAGAAGAGGAAGAAGCAGAAGAAGACGTTTGTTCATCAGCATTATCGACTGTACATTGTGTTACAATCTCAGTTAACCAGTTGAGAACATCACACCAACCTGGAGTAGGTGTAGTAGGAGTAGTGGGTGAATTCTCTTGGCGGTTTAATGCCTTACTTTCTATTAACAGTACACCACCACCTTTTGTTGAATTACAGTGCTCCTATAGGAAGAAAAAAAAGAAGAAAAGGTTTTAATAATTCTTTACATCACAAAGATGAGATATTGTTATTAATATGCTTTTTTCTATGAATGACTGACTGGTTTCAATATACACCTTTGCACAGATATAGGTCAGTTCGAGTTGCCATACTCCATGTGGTACACATGTGATGATCATAGGTGCCTGCGTTCTATCTCCCGTGTGAAATAATGATGTAATAGGGTGAGCAATATTGAGGTTAGGCGTAGAGTGTTAGGTAAAGAGGGGAAATCAATTGACGAGGCTGTGAAGTTACATCGACTGAAATGTTTAGGACATGTGTTACGTAGGCATGCCTAGCCATCACCTTCCTCGACATCGGGCAATTTAAGCTGGCATAGGATTGGTCAGGTCGGAAAAGAGCCGGTGGTGGTCAAACGAAAACATGGCTTCATCAGTCAGTGAAATCCACAACAGTTAGTTTAAGCCAGTAGCCACGTAGGAAGGTGTAGACTTCCTGACTGGTTGGGGTTTTCGGGACGGTAAACACCAATGGCTGGAGACAACTGGTGATATGGCTCAAAATCGTTCTCAACAGATACATCCACTCCTTGTGACTTATAATATCCAATAAAACTATATTGTTCTTCGATATTACTATTCTTTTTGCCTCATATCTCTGTTAACTGTCTCTATTTTGCGTTTCTTTTTACTTTTTTCTTCTGTTGCTTTGTGTGCTACATGGAGTGTGGCGACTCGAACTGCTGCACATCGATGGAGAGTTGAAACCAGTCAGTCATGTGGTACACAAAGCAAGAGAAGAGAGATAATAGACAGAAGTGTGTTGAGGGAAAAAGAATAGTAGTAATATGGAAGAACAATAGAGTTTTATTGGATATGACTAGCAAGTCACAAAGAGTGAATGCATCTGCGGCAGCTATTTTCAAGTATTGGTTTTGTAGTGATTTTGTTTGATTGGTTGGAGGATTTCATCATGAACTGACATTGGTTACAGAACCATTGGGAAACCTGGGAGTACTAGACAGCTGTTTCGCCCTAGTTACGGAATTTTCGGCAGTACACACCCACCGGGGTTCGAACCCAGGACCCTCTGGTTACAAGGCAAGCTCGTTGACCATTAAGCCACTGGGACCCGATCCAATGGCCAGTCCATGAATTCTAACTTCTGCCAATTCATGACATAGCGCGACCACTTCGCAATGTCTTCTTCTTAGAATTCATGGGCCATTGGATCAGGTTCCAGTGGTTTAATTATTTATGAGCTCGCCTTGAGTTATATCACCAATTGTCTCTAGCCATTGGTTCCTGGGATTCTGAGAACCCTCACAAGGAAGCCTACACCTCCCTGCGTGCCTCAAACTAACTGTTAAGGATTTCATCAACTGATGACAAATTGTAATTAGGATCGCTGCACATGAATGTGTTAAATACACATTTCTCTTAACAAATGTTCTGCGGTTCTAGTGGGACTTAAACCTGGAATCCCGAATGGTTTTCTTCACGCGATAACCAAAGCCAAGCCAAACCAAAAGAAGATGTGAAAAACCTACAGAAACGGAGCGTCTTTAAACCCAGTGCTGAAGACATTCGTCCCATAGAGTTTTATTTGAGTTTTAATTCTTGAAGTTCCAACTAGTAATGATCACCAGTCGCCCCCCCCCCCTGATGCTCAACATTCTCTTTTCTCCAGGTGCAGGGGTGAGTCGGGTGGGAATCCAACCTTAGTCTGCTGCAATGGTTGACGAGCATTCTACTAATGAGTCACTGACACGCATTCGTTTATCAACAACTATCTTCGTTCTATACTGAAGATCAGATGGCCGCCGGAAAGAATCACCAACAAGAAACTATGGGAACAAACAAACAAAACAAGAACCAATCGCCCAACAAATATGCAGGAGAAAGTGGAGATGGATTGATTGGACACTCGCTGAGGAAGCCGCTGGGTGACATCGTGCGTCAAGCCATAGCTCGAGTGGAACCCGAAAGGGAAGTGGCGAGTGGGATGTCCAAGGGTGAAATGAAGGAGATTGTGTGAAGAGGAGTTCTAAAAGTATGGAATAACATGGTTGCAGGTGAAAAGTACAGCACAAGACAGAAGCAAGTGGAGATGTGCAGTTGTAGCCCTATGTTCCACTAGGAACCCAAGGGAACAATAATATAATATTATATTATATTCCTTGGAATCTAGTAGCATCACACATACAATAAACTCTACAAATAATTTAGGAAAAAATCAATAAATCGATGAATCTTACCCTTAATTCAGCCAATCTTCCACGACCAATTTCACAGTAATCATTCCATCGATTCATACACGCTTCCATATAATCAATATTACTGTTATTATTAGTACTATCTCTTAAAAGCATATCTACCGGAACCAACATCATTCTAATGTCGTCATCAGCACCCTCCTCTTCCTCCGCATGTGGAACACCTGATCCAGTATTCTTTAAATGATTATCTCCAGGAGAAGAAGAACAAGAAGAAGAACTTGGTTTCACTCGAGTATTTATTGATCGCTTACTTGTTGTATTAAACCAATTCGGCTTGGTATTCAACTGTACTTGAAGAAATCTAACATCATTTTCCCATGGTAACAAATCAATCAACAGGTCAGCGAAATAAAAGACTGTATGCCGAGATGAAAGGATGCAACAACCAAAGTGCTGTGCTGATGGATGATTCTCTAACCACCCTGAGGATGATGATGACGATGTGTTTGTCAATGACAGTAGTGAAGGCAGCGGGCTGCAGAAGGTGTCATTCCACCATTGGCTATAAGTGATACCAGTTAGTCGACTATCTTCAGAGCATAACTGACGAGCCAGTAGAAGTACAGCAGTAAGACGTTGTCTATCATGTTCTTTCATAGATGATGAAGCATCAGCATGAGAAGAAGAAGTAGCAGCCGGTCTACTTTCATCAACAACTTTTTCCTCCTCCTCATAATTGAAAGCATCATCCAATAGACGGAGATAGTCTAAGGTTTCAAAGGTTTCAATATTTGTATTATTATTGGTAGTATTGAACTTGACAGTTGAACAATTGAACAAGGCTAACAGCAGTTGACGAATCATAGCTATAGAAATTAGAGGAAACATGAAATAATAAAAGAAAAAGCGGTTCAAGTTTATTTTAAGAGTAATACTAAAAACAAAACAGTGAGTGATAAGAGAGTTATTTTTTAGTTCAAGATTGGATAAAATAGACTGAGTTAATCATTTTATATTTGCTATTTTTTAAATTGTAGTGTTTGTAGTAAAAGTTCACCACCACTGTACCACATGACCGAATAACAAATACATCATCAGTTCCACAGCAATTATAAGTAATCAGAATTTAATTGGTGGATGGTGACTAGTAGTGGAATCCAGGATAACGCACATTTCGTCCTATTTAGGAATCATCAACCAGTGGATGTACCTGCATTCCGCAGTGAGTGATGATGTTCCCAACGAGGCTCGAACCCAGTGCCCATAGTTTCAAACGCCAAAGCGTTATCCATTAGACCCGTTGCACAAGAGGTGGTTTTCGTGGCCCAAGTGGTCTAGTGGATAACGCTTTGGCGTTTGAAACTATAGACACTGGGTTTGAGACTCAGTGGGAAAACCACCATTCCCTGGGGAATGCAGGTATATCCAGCTGGGAGACGAGTCCCAAATAGGACGAAATGCGTATCCTGGATTCCAATGCTAGTCACCATCCACCAATTAAATTCTAATTAAATGCCCAGAAACCGATTGTGAAACAAATAGGCAGGAAGAAATGGAGATGGATTGGCCATACTCTGAGGAAACTATCAAGTGGCATCACTAGACAGGCCATTGCTCGAGTGGGACCCGACAGGGAAGCGGCGAGTTGGTCGTCAATGCAAGGGTGACTTGGAGGAGGTCATGTGAAGAGGAGATGAAAGCATCTGGGCAGACATGGAGCCAGGTGAAGACTCTAGCAGAGAACCGAACGCAATAGAGACGCACGGTTGAAGCCCTATGTTCCTCTAGGAATTAAAGGAAACAATAATAATAATAATAATAAATGCCCAGACACTGTCGAAGCATCTGCACAACAAGCCAACATGTCAACCTGAGACCGAGCACTTCGGTGCAATCAGTCAATTGACGGGAAAATCTAAAATTCAATTAATATATAAGGATATTCATTATAATAAAGATTCTTTTTTGTATTTCGGACAAACATTACCAGAGAGAAATCAAAAATCGGAAGAAATGAACACCGTAGAGCCGCGGCTGTTCGACCGAACATCGAGAAATCCAGTTAGTGAACTAGAAAAGCTTGGAAAATCATCAGTCATAGGTCGTCTACACTCTACTCTATAGAACCAGGCCACAAAATTGATTTTGACAATATTGAAATCATCATCCACAAATAGTTTCAAAAATCACAAAGAACGTCGTCTGATATCATCAGAAGCATTTCATATGAAGTGGAATCCAATTTGTCTGGTGAATAGGAATGATGGACTAAAACAGAATCTGACCTGGTTACAACACCCCCATCCCCCACGTCGTGACAAAATCAACACGAATGTGATAAGCAATTTCATTATGTAAACACACTCTGTTTTCATAATTTCACATACTTATAAAATTCAACAATCTACACCTGGTTTTGTTATCTTTAACAACTGGCCAACTTGACAACGCGAAAATGCCCCCACGCTGAGGAACGATGATTAAGTTATTTATATAAGCTGAGTGGATTTTATAAATTCTGGTTTAATAATACTTTGATAAAGCTACTGGCAGCATTAAATAGCGAAATGTCAGTAAAAAACAATATCGTTTTGTTTTTCATTCATTGAGAAATACAACAAAACCTTTATTATAATGATCTAATGATTTCTAATGTATAAGCGAATAAGTATCGCTAATTCAGGTGTAGAATGCTGGCCAGCTATCCAAGTTGTCCGTTTTCGATACCCACCCACCGGCCAGTGCACATTGAAAACCTCGCCTAAGATGGGAAATAAGACGGTAAAATTGACGGATTTTAACATAGAACTTTGCGCAGAAGTACAGCAGTCCAAGTTTCCACACTCCATGTAGCGTTCACAAAGGAAGACAAAAGAGGAAAACTGAAATTAATAGCAACTATAATAAGTAGAAATGTGAGGTAGAAACAATAGGGTTTAATGGATATGGGAGGTCACAAAGAGGTCGCAATGCATCTGCGCCAGCCACTGACAATGATGTCGAGCCATATCGCCATTGGTTCTTACCATCTCAAGGACCCCTACCAGATAGGAGTCTATAGTTCCCTACGTGGCGGGCTCAAAACAACTCTTTCCCAGCCTAACCAATCCTATGTCAGCCAGGATTGCTCGTCGAGGAAGGCGACACCTCAGCATACGAAACGCATGCCTTAGTTATCTCAATTTGATCGATTAACTCCCCCTCTTCGCCTAACTAATACTCTATGCCTATCCTCAGTATTACTCCCCATATTATAGCAACTTAACGTCGGAGATAGAACGAAAACATCTGTGCTCAAAGACAGATCATTAAACCACATAATAAAGCAAACCAATGCGTAAAACTAAAACTGAGCAAAGAATATCCTTTTCGATAATTTCCTCTTCTGGCTCAACAATTATATATATTTATATATAAACGGAATATTCTAGAATAATTGTCATCAACAACATTTAATAATTCCTATTGTAGCATTAAGAACACAATATTCAGCAAAGAGACTTTTCAACGAATTTATTATCAAGCTGTACAATCGTATATATATGGTGTTTTCCAAGAAATTATATCCGGTGAGGGAATTAGGTCAAAGGTGTGAATACATGAAATAATAATAGTATGAAATGCAATTAAAATATTTGTGATTTTAATAATAGTTTAATGTCAAGTGGCACAATAATTATTGTCGTATATAGAATGATACATAAGGTGTATAGATTTTGGAAAAGGGTACATAATTATAGGATTAGTGTTTTAACAATGCTGATGAACGGCTTAAGAAATCAGATCTCTTCACACTTAGCTACCGTCGGCTAAGGAGGGACTTGAATAGTGCCTGCAGGATTACAAATGAGCAGAATCACCCGAAACAAAGGTGTTCTCCCATTAAGTACGTACGAGCTTCCTCGTGGTAACCCCCGAAGGATACCTCACCAGAGAACAAAGACTCAAGTGCGCTCCTATTTTTTTTCACTGATAGTTTGCCGTCGCTGGAACTCCTTACAGGCAGATGTAGCTTTGGCACAGTCTGTGGACAGCTTTAAGCGAAAGCTGGACAATCATCTAGCGTGACACAAGGACTGAGTCCAAACGGCCTACCCCCTTAAAATCTCATACACTATTAATGGGTAGACATATAAACTCATCATTCTACTTCTCTACACTCTCTCTTGTCCTACTCTCCTAACTACTCCAAATATCATGTCCACTACACTATTATTATTATTATCTGTCTGTTTTCGACATAGAACTTTGCACCGATGTGCGGCAGTTCAAGTCGCCACACTCCATGTGGCACACAAAGCAACAGAAGAAATGCATAATAAAGACACTAGACAGGGATATGAGACAAAAGGAATAGTAATAACGAAGAACCATATAGTTTTATTGAGTATTATAAGTCACAAGGAGTGGATGCATCTGCGTTAGCCACTGAGAACGATTTTGAGTCAGCCATATCACCGATTGCCTCCAGCCATTGGTTTTTACCGTCCCGAGGACCCCAACCAGTCAGGAAGTCTACATCTTCTTACGTGGCTTAAACTAACTGTTGTGGATTTCATTGACTGATGAAGCCATGTTTTGGTTTGACCACCACTGGTTAGCTCTTTTCCAACCTGACCCTATGTCAGGAAACATTGCCATTGTCGAGGAAGGCGGTGGCTAGGCATGCATGCGTAACACATGCCTTAACCATCTCAGTCGATCTAGCTTCACAGCCTCGTCGATTGATTTCCCCTCCCTCCTTACCTAGCACTCGACCAATGCCTAACCTCAATATTGCTCACCCTATTATACCACTCAACACAGGAGATAAAACTCAGGCACCTATGATCAAAGACAGCTAGCCTTTTCATGTCTGAAGTGAGTTAGGGTTAAGAAACTCTTATTATTATCACTGACAATTATATAAACGCATGTATCTAGAATATATATACATAGAATATTCTAGAATAGTCGTCATTAACAATATTGGTACTTTTAAATACTATCGATTTGTTAAATAAGATCAATGGAATTACAGTTCAAGAAAGACTCTTAAGTCACAATAAGCATAAAAATGTAATAGCAAATAGAATATCAAATAAAATTAAGGAAATTTCCACAACAAATTGATGATCATTAAAACCTTGATGACCAAGGTAAGTAAGGACAGTGTCTGAACCAATCAACTTCTTCTTTGGATACATACATACATAAGTTAGGTTTCTTAATGTAGATCCTAACAACCAGCCTCAGTAATATGTGTAATAGGCGAACTCTTAAGGCAAAGTTAAGATTAGTTATACAGTATGCAGTAGATAACTTTGAAAGCCTCCTGCTTCGTTAACACTACATCTTTTTTTCTGTATCCACAAGATGAGATAGAATAGAACTTTAAATGGATTTGTTTGCACCTTACTTAATCACTTTTCAGGTTGTGGTGTGTTCGGAAATCTGACGACAAACACGTAAAAATATTTTTTTTAAAAGATTACAACAGAGAAGACAACACTTACATTTAATAGTAGTTACACCACCTTTAATACACGTCACTATAACAGATATAAGCTGTAAGATATGCAGCCAATCAACATTGTCTAAGCGATCATTTGTCAGCACAGCGAAAAGACGTTCACAGATAAAGTTGAGATCTAATAAAAGAGCAAACTATCAGTGTTATTATGGTTATATTCTTTTCCTGTTTTTCTTCTTGAATTGTTAAGTCACTTACTTGCATTACAGCATATCTGATAGAAGTATCAATTTCCATGAAGTTGAAACATTCCTTTTGATAATAGGTATAAACTATTTGGTGTGCGAGGAGGGGGGGGAAGGCAGGGGGTTAACAAAAAGAACTTTACTTACCTGAAGTCTTAGAAGACGAGTGTAAAAACTTCTCGAAAAGACACTCTAAAGACTGTTTAATCTCTTGTCTTGGATGCACACTACATAATAATTTATGTATATGATTGTGAAGTGTTTGCCAATCTGAAATATTCATAATAATAAAGATTGGAAAGTGAGATTAAAAATCCAAGTGAATTTGAAAATTTCATATAGATAATGGACATCAAATAATGTAGGGAACACTATCTGGTGTGAATGCCTTTCGATGACAGTGCAGATAATTCACTGGTGCCTTTAATATTGAGAACTTTAAAAGTTTCACTAGCAGCGATGACTCCCCCCCCCACCTCCTTTTACACTCCCAAGTTCCATTCTTGAACTTCTGAACACCATGAGTGGTACTTTTAGAATGTTTGGCGTGCAATCTACTCCTGTTACATGCAAGTAAGTGACCAATTCATTTATTTTTTGTAAGTTGCACCATCGCCCCAAAGGGTTGATTTGCTAACAAGATTTCAGCACAGATACACAGAGCTAATGTGGCATTTGTCAGCCAACCTACGCCATCTCCGGCGTGATATCCGACTGACTACCGATCAAAGCACCATCTCGATCCATCCTCATTTATGGCTGTGAGACATGGCTATTGAAAGTGGAAAAAATGAGAAGGCTAGCTGTTTTTGTTTTATCTATCTCCCATGTTAGGTGGTATAATAAGGTGAGCAATATTGAGGTTAGGCATCAGTCGACGAGGTTGCGAAGTTACATGTATTGAGATGGCTAGGACATGTGTTATGCATGCCTTCCTCGACGGGCAATGTCAGCCGATATAGGATCAGGTTCGAAATGAGCTAGTGGTGGTGATCAAACCAAAACTTGTCATCAGTCCATGGAATCTTTAACAGTTGGTTTGAGACACATGTAGACGTGTAGGCTTCCCAGTGTAGGTTCTCGGAATCCCAAGAACCAATGGCTAGAGACAATTGGTGATATGGATCAATATTGATCTGTGGTGCAGATGCATTCAATCTTATACCGTATCAAATTGATATGATTATGAGCAATAATTTATGCTCCAAACGTCATCCAGTTGTTAATACTGCATCATCACTGTGTGATTATTGAAATAAACTTATCTAATATGGAATTACATTCTACCACAGTGCCCAAGTTCTACCCTCTTGCTTATCTTGTGTATCAATGAGTTGCCTATGCTCACCGAATCCCCCATGGTCCTCAACGCAGATGACTTAAAACTTTGGAGAGAGGTGAAGGGCGATAATGACACTATGATGTTGCAAGGTGTCAACAGAATGTTAGAGTGGTCCGAAGAATGACTGCTTCCGATCAATGTTACGATGTGTGTAGCCGTGTGCATTTCACACGAAAGTGTCAGCTCATACGAACTAGAGGGAATAACACTCCTATCAGTTCTGAGGCATATGGTCTAAAAACTACAGCACACTGTCGCACGGTAGCAGCTTGAGGTTTTACGTCAATTATGGGCAATACCTAGAGCATCCACTAGATTGAATCACCAGTGATATGTTCACCTCCTTATATGCACATCTGGTGAGGTGAAAACTGGAAAACTGCATTCATCCATCTATCCAAACCTTGTCTTAATCAAGGGGCACTCATACATTGTAGAGAAGAGTGCAAATGGAAGTCGACACAAATAATTCTTGGCATTGACAAATTTGTCATACGAGGAAAGACTTACTAGTTTGAATGTCTTCTCGCTGTCAAAATACTGGAGGCAGAGAGGAGAGCTCATTACAATGTTAAGTTTTAAAAAATGACTAGGGACCTGATCTACCTTCTCCTTTCCTTTCCATGAGATCTGAACATCTCAGATGGTATAGCAGAAGAATCGAAAGATCACGGAGAAACTCTGTCGCTGAGGTGAATTGATTCTCTCACCGGGTCATTTATTCTTGGAACTGAAATTGACTCGTTCAAGAAGGAATGAAACACAGAAACTATTTATTGGAAAAGATTTACAATAAACTTTAGGCTTGATATCTCTCGACATATAAGTGTGACTGTTGAGGACTTTATAATCGTGTTTCCTCAAGTAATTCAGAATTTTGGTTAGATTTAGTAGAATGCATCTTGTGGGGCATACCTGACCGATCCACAGTGAAATTGTAATTTCCAGTTTTCGTTGAATAAAATACTTGAAATAAGGTAGACGAGTGATTTTTTAAATTTACACTGCGACGTCCATTTACAACTGCAAGATATCTTATGTGATAATTATCACATGATGAAAGTTCTAATTACACCAATATCAATTATATTATAAGCGCTGACCATCTAGGGCTTGGAGTGAGGAAAGACTTGAAGCGCGGTAGTAGAGCTTATGCATACGGATATTTTGATGTCAGTGGTGAGTGGGAGATGAGAGCGCTGAAAACTTGACGAGGAAAGCCAGTGTGCACTGAACTTATGCCGGCAGTGCTGTTAAACGAAAGCAGTATTTAAATATTAGGAGTAACGTGGACGCACATACTCCTATTTTGCGCACCATATCTTCAAACTTTACGACGAGTAACTCAGCGTTGCTCTAAGCTTGGCGCAATATTTCTTCATCCTAATTAGAAATAGATTAATCTAAAATCTAAAAGAATCTTCACTTCATTCGTGATCACTAAACCTAAACACACCGCAACTCTAATCCAGGCTTTAAACTTAACCACAGGTACTAAAAGTAGTTATGGCCGGTCCGTAGAAAACTCTTGAAGCAAAATTAACATTGCATTGACGACTAGTGATATGACTTTTTCGAGATTATTCGGTCGTTGATGTAGCATATCTCCACTCTGAAAATGACCTACCTATTTCATTTTCCGTCAGAGACATGTTTACCGGTGGCGAAACAAGTGCTTGGATTGTCCAATGTGTGTTTGACCTTCATTTAAAAAATTGCCAGTCTTTGACCTTGAGAAATACCTTTCAGAACATACTTCAACAAACAATCCTGAGTCAGAATCAAGATTTATTAGTTGAAGAAAGTTTGAGACGTGTGTTAGTTATTTTATGATAATTGGTTTCTGTGCGTGTCTAGATGCTTCTTGAACTAGTAAGCTGAGGACACTAGTACCACTTCTTCTGGGAGTCGTTGCCAAGATTTTATTGCTCGGCGAGGGAACCAGAACTCCACGACGTCAGAGTTTATCCTTGGCTTTCGAACCCTTCTGCTCTGTCTTCTGAGTTCTTCATATCTGATGGGAAGGAAACCAGAAGGTATATTATGTCCATAAGGCAGGTTACAAATTTAGAGAAAACACCTTCACACCATCACCCAGGCACTTATAATCCATCCACCAAAGACCTGGTTTTTTTGTTAATGCGAAGACAATACTTCTGTATTTCCTGTTGTGTTGCACTCACTGACAATCTAGTAGATTTTTCCAGCTGTGCACAGAAATGATTGTATATAAGTAAAAAGGCTGTTTTATACTACTGGGATTAGCATTTATCAAGTATATGTATAATCTCCAGCGAACATGTAAAGCATACCTTGCTACTGCCTGTAAATTGTGATTGAATTAAATGGTTCTATTTCTGTAACAATTTGATGATGCCTGTAAACTGGCGTCCCTCATGTACTGTACTATGACAATAAATTTATTTATTTATTATTTATTTATTTATTTAAATATGAAGGTGATTTTTAGGATCAGTACTGGATGGCACATGTTGTTTTGCAACTAAACACGTGTTGTTTTCGATTAGGTTTTCTGCTTTTGTAGACATTGCAGGCGTAATAACAACTGCCCTGTATTTGTCAGTGACTGGTTTCTGTTCCAGAAATTAAAATTTATTGTTATTATTCTGTTTTCGTATCGCATTTGTGTTTGAGTATGGTGAATGTTATTTTTCATATATCTAAGTAAATCATAGTTTCTCAAGATATGGTAAAGATTTAAAGGAATAATAAATAAACTTTTAAAAACACCATGCGTATAAAACATGATGCTATACCGTCATTTGCAACAGCACTAGTGCTATAGATATTTTTAACGGCTTAGTTATTGTTAGCACATGTGAACTCAACGGTACCAACTTGTCAAAACCCGGAAAACAGTGAATGTTTGTCTTTACAGTAAAGCGTCTTCTGAAGAGCAGTGTTGTGCGGTTATGATAACTGGACAAAAATACCTCATTTCGTAACTCATTTAATTTTTTATGAGTTAGTCAATATTTCGGAAGTCAGTGTGTAACACCTCAGCAGAATAATAAGCGCTGGAACACACCTGCCGAAACTGAGATTGCTCAAGCTAGAAGCCTATGCAGCCTCACTAGCTTCCCGGTCGGAAGGCGAGGGTTCTTAATCTTCGGTAAACTTCAATGAAGTTCATAAAGCTACTCGACTACACGGGAAGTAGTGGAAGGAATGGTTAAATGCCTGTAGCAGTATTTGGCGTGTTAAGGCTGTGTCGCTGCTGTAAATGCAGTTGATACTCCCACCCATTATTCGTCCAGTGTGGCCAAAAAGCGATACAATAAAAACAGATGTTATCAGTGCATATTATATGGACTTATAAAAAAGAAGTACAAACACATAGAAAATGAAGTTTGATAAATAAAAAGTAAATAGGTAAAAATGACCAAGCCTGTCATAATAAGTCGCGGCACGAAAATCATTACAAACTACTGGCGAGTTATATTTCAAGACTTCTGGAAGCCGGGCGATAGACAGGTTCTTTACAAGAATAAGGTTTTTTTAATTTGCTACTGGACATACTTATATAAAAAGACTGATCAGTGAACAAGTAATCTTCTTTTCGATAACTTGTCAGCTTCTTCAGTTACGTAACCATAATAATGAAAGAATTAGGGTTACCAACGACGTTAATGTCTAAAAAACATAGAATCAATCGATAGTATGAATAGAATACAGTTCAGCAGCATCTGTAGGCGTCATAATATGCATCAACATAACATTACACACCTAATGTCAGGCAAGTAGGGAAAAGTGGTGGTACAGAATTCATGAATTTATAGGCCCCACAAAAGGCCAGATCAGTAGTAATGACTGGCTAGATCTGTTTCTCCCGCAAATAGAGCATCGGTTATTTCAGGAGAATCTCAATAGCCTCTGAAGTTTGGAGTTTGCGATGCCTGGGTGCTTTTGGCAGTTTATTTGGTGCCTAAAAGATGATGGAGAGGTAATCTTCAGTTTTGTTGCCGGTTCGGACCAGCTGGTCTAATAAATAAATAAATTTATTGTCATAGTACAGTACATGAGGGACGCCAGTTTACAGGCATCATCAAATTGTTACAGAAATAGAACCATTTAATTCAATCACAATTTACAGGCAGTAGCAAGGTATGCTTTACATAAATGTTAATCCCAGTAGTATAAAACAGCCTTTTTACTTATATACAATCATTTCTGTGCACAGCTGGAAAAATCTACTAGATTGTCAGTGAGTGCAACACAACAGGAAATACAGAAGTATTGTCTTCGCATTAACAAAAAAACCAGGTCTTTGGTGGATGGATTATAAGTGCCTGGGAAAAAAATAAAGCTTGAAGTCAATTTTCATATATAACTTCGTTGTGTGCAGAATCCTTGAATTATAGTTCATTAATGTGTTTATCTCATTTGATCTGCAATGTCATTGTTGGGAATAAATACATAAGCTTCAGACGCATTAATTAATGGATTTCTACTGCTTGTGGGTATTTTCTTAGCGTGAGGAAGGTTTATGAATTTCAGCTGTTCCGACAGGAGTTGAGAATATTAACTGCTCAGCAACATTATGGATATAAGTTCATCACATTATCTAAGGAAAGGTGGGTTGCAGTTGGTGAGGGATATATGGTGCCCAACGAGCGTACATCTGTCCATGTGATGTTGTGGTGAGTTATACCTTTTTCATGTTGTTGGTTGATGTCCATTTTATTCCACTTATTGTGTTGGGTAGTAGTTTTACAAACGAGATTTCTTGTCTTTTTGAGGATACGTATCTTAACCGTTAATGTTTTATCTAGAATTATATTGAGCTGTTGATGGTTTTCACTACGCCCTCATTTGGCCACTTTGGTAGGTGTTCCAGAGCAGGAAAACTCAAGTTTCCAGAGCAACGGTCAACAAAACTCGCTCCATAACCGTAGCTGAAAATCAGTTGAATCTAAGGCAAGATACTGTTTGCTAGCAGGAAAACCTTGTTAAAAAGCAACTTAAATATGCCAGAAACCTGGTTTCTGACTGGCTAGACTGTCTTGGGATGGTCTGGATTTTTATTTAAGTTGCTTTCCTTTATCTTGTCATAGAGACCGTCGGAATCTGCTCTTGAAGTTCAGATCTTCAGCGGGTCAAAGGAAACCGGCAGCCGCAATGCAATAATACTAGCGAACAGCATAGTTGTAAGTGAAAAACAGATATTTGATTCAAGACACCATTGTCGTGAAATCCTCCAGAGATTCTCAGTCCACACATCTGTACCATGGGAATATTGTTACATTGGCTGTCTATACTCTTACGTTCTAACACAATGTAGTTTAAAAACAACTATGTACCAAATCTAATATATAACGCTCCCCTTACTCCTGTAGGGGACTTATGTTAGAGTTCACTAGTATTACAAAATATGAGAAATAAAATTCAAGTCAATGGAATGTTAAGTAACAGTATATTACCGAAAATGCAACGATACGTTTTATCAACAAAAGGGTTACTTGGAAATAAAGTTTAAGTCCTCTGCTACAAATTATTTATATAACCCACGGAGACGTTAATTGTTTGGACGGAGTAGGTTGTAGCTGCTGTGTCCCGGTTGTAGAATAGTCTTCGGTTGAGCGTAGTGGACTTCTACAATAAATCCGAAAGATACAACACGGTGAGAGCTGAGCTAGTAAGCCGAAGAAACCAAGGAGAAGACGAAGTCTCCAACAGCAGAGTGTATTTTCCAATCGTACACGGAAGACAAGTCATTTCGACAAGAAGCGTTTTTAAAAAAATTATGTACAATATGTCTAATTACTACAAATAACCAAAAAGTGTACAATCACATTGTTACGCACTCCACACTCCCTGCTAAAATAGAAGATAAGGCATTTTCAAGCGATTTACATATTACGACAACAAATGGTAAAAGGCAATTTAGAACCGGTTCACGAGCATGTAGATGCCAGTTGGCTGTAGTAGAATTGATTAAACTATTGAATCTTTCCAAGCAGAAATCCTACAACAGTGACGGACAGCCAAAATTTAGCCTAAATCAGGAATGCACAAGGGAGTCTTTGAAACAACTGTTCTGAATAAACAGACAAAATAAATTACACCAATGCAATTATTACCAAATAAAAATCAAATCTTGATAACTACTCACAAGGGGGGTAAATTTGATATGTTATCACTTCATGCAAGAAACAACGAGAGAAATAGAGCAGTCTGATGGAAAATAGTTGGGCAGCTGGGGAAGCAGTCTAGTCCTTGAGGGCTCTAATTTTACAATAAATATCCCTCCTGTTTGACTTATTTTAGAATAGTATTCCTACTTTTTGTTGCCATAACAACTGGTCTCGCTCTTCCATCTTTCTCCTTCTCATTCGTAGTGAATGTGACGTGATTGTCTTACCTATCCTACAACCTGTCTTTTTGTTCTAATTTCCGTTTGTTTTGTCTTCGCATTCACTCAATCCCCTTTCTACTCCCTTAGTACCGATTTCTCTAGTTTTTTCAACACAGATGCTCTGGTGAAAACTATGGGCTCCCTCCAAAATAAACTAATTTACTTCTTACTATGAATAGGAGGGCTACAACAACCAAGGGGAAAGGTTACATTGCGATACGACAGTGGTCTAGAACAGTGCCGAAGAAACTACAAGAAACCTCAAGGTTTAAATATGCTCACCAGAAAGATACTGGGTTTTAAACAAAAATTAATGCTTCTATCCTCATAAATTTTGTTCGAAACGTCATCCAGTAAATAATACTGTTTCACTGTGTGATATACCTAATAAACAAACTAATATGGAATTACTTACTACCACAGTGCCCAAGTTTTACACATATATTAAAATAGAGTCTGCTTTGGAGGTACTCATTCTATTCTGTGGAAAAAGGTTATCCCCCGTGGTTTGGTACGTTGGACTAAGTCACTGTTTCAAGAAGCAGTGCGAATAAGCTGAAAGTCTCTCAGCTTAGGTGAAGCCCAGCAATTTGTGGTATTCATCCATCAGGAAGTACTTGAAAATACTTTATACACTACTTTTAATGGACACTAAGCGAAGGGATGATATCATCTCGATCATGTAGAAGAACTGATGATAAATCTTCTCTATACTTAAGATTTTAACAACCCTGCGATAGATAAAGTCTTTGAGTTATAGCAGTTTACCGAAACTAACGAGGTTGAGTAAACTTGAAAGGATTCATTATTGTTCGGTCTTTATCTCTACTACTAAAGACCAAACGAAAACAATCCCATGAAACTAAATTTTGAAGAGACAAAGGTCTGGTAATTAATCCCCTGTAATTTTGCATCATTTTCTTGCCTCGGTAGATTATTAAGAGAAAAAGGTTTAATTGGTGAAGACAAACTGTGACAGCCACCAAGGGAATCACAAAGTTGGTCATAAATGCAGGGTAAGTTTCACTTCAAGAGCTTTCTCACAATCTGATCTTTCTACTTTTAATGTCTAGGCTTAAGGTTAGTAGTTAGATTAGGGCTGAGACTAAGAGATGGGATGAGACATAGGGCAGAGGGTTATATTGTGGTTGTGATTAAGGATTGCATTAGGATCTGGGGTTGGAACCAGTAGCTAGGGTGAGTGTGAATCGTCACAATAAATAGTTAAACTGTTTTGAGCATCACATACGCTTCATTCCTGATTAGCGACATGATTATTTTCTCAGGCTCATTTGATGGCTGTTATAGTTTGTTTTCACCATTCGGTGTACTCTCCCAATTGCTAAGGTTGCATTGAGTGCAGTTGGGACTGCAAGTTACTTTGCCACGGACTAAGGATCTAGTCATTTGTATGGTCAAGACGTAGACCAACCGGAATAGTTTGGCCACTTTGTAACCATGCTAGCTACTTACAGTTGGGGATAAAGTCGTTACCAAATCCAGTCCCCACGAGAGAGAGGACCCTATAAATGCTAGGGACCACTGGACGTCTGTTTCCTCCTAGCTTGAGACTCACCAGCGGTTTGCACCCAAAACCTTACCAGAAACCGAACCCAATACCTTCAGTTCTTAAAGCCACCTTGCTGACCATCCAACCAAAGAGACTGGAGTCTAGTGACTCATGAATTCGTGGTGCACTACTGCCACCTGTGAATGCTATGCCTTGACATGATGGTGTTGCTATATTACGAATTCACTACTTTATTCTATCAAGGTTCTAGAAGCAAATTTAAATGATGATATCACGAAATGATAGATTTGGCATTCGGAGGTCAAAGAAATCCAGTCCAATTGGCTGAATGTTCAAGGAACTTTGCTTTGTAACCTGTAGGCCTCGAGTTCGATCTTTAGCAGGATCGTGGGTGCGCACTGTTGATCCCTTGTCCTCAATGATTCTCTAACCGGTGAGTTGGTTCATGACAAAATCTACACTGAGATGTTATAGTCTTTAAAATGGTTATCATAATATATTTGTAAAAAAAGTGAGGAACAACATTAAACAAGTTGGGGAGAAGACAGGACGCCAAAATGTATACTCTCCGTGATTCTCTTAGAAGTAGATTGAAAAGTCAGAGGCAGGGACAGACAGAAATAGACAGTGAAGAAGAAGAAGATATAAAAGAAATGGTTCAGTCCGTCTTTGTTATTGTTCTTCAATTAGAAGTTATTATTATATAATTGCGCGTAACAATATGAATAATAATTTTCAATAGCCTGTTTTGTTCTGAATATAACAAGTCTGAAATGCATATTTTGGCGTATATATATTTGATTCGATTTGACTTCATCATACATAATAGTGAAGGGAAGAAAGTATAACTGACATTCGACTAGAATAAACTTTATAACTGAATACAATAAACAAGATCAGGTTAGAACTCAATGAGTTACTCCAGTATCGGGTTATGGGTCACACAGTTTCCACTGGCTGGAAGTTGATTGTTCATAACAATGGGCCAGTATTCCCACGAAATGAAGACGGTGGCATGGGAGTAGAGTTAAAGGTTCGACGGCTGGGGGAAGCAATGAAATTCACACTGAATAATAATAATTTGTATACATTGGTGTAACGATGAAATAAAATTCGAATTGTACTGGTTAACTTTTAGTCTCGGAGGAATTATGATAACTCCTACTACTACTACTTTCGCCACCATGATGGAGATGATTCGCGCTATTTGCACCATTCATTCTTGCTCTTTCCCAATTAATTGCATAATTATTCGTATTCGTATTATTACTAATATTGCTACCATTACTACTTCGATGCTTGACTCCAAGTGAATTTGGTGTGCTGTATGCACTATGAATATGCGGTGTTGTATGATAAGTGGATGTTGTTAAAGATGTATTCAACTGATAAGGTTGATGATGTGGATAATGATGATGAGAAGAAGAAGAAGAAGACGGAGCAGAACTAGGCGGGCTAACTGTACTTGTTGTGTTCAAGGTGTTCAATTTTGAAGCTTGAACACGATTTGGCATAGTTGAATAACGCCCGCCTGAATTGTTTAAATGATTATTTGACATAGAATAATTTAGAATTCCACTTGTTGATTTTGTATGACCAATAGTACCACCAATAGTGCTGCTACTATTACTGATAGTATTATTAGTAGTTGTACTACTATTGTTATTATTACTATTTACAATTCCACCAGCTGATGTCGCTGGAATAGCACCAATTCGTTGTAGATGGCAGTTTAAGCATAGCATACGTTGTACACTTCGACCAGGTGCTCCAGGATCCGGTTCATTGAATGGATAACAACGTTTCTCTGGTTCATCGCTTAAGCATCGTTTACAATCCTGAAATGGGATTCAAATAGAAACAGAAATGGAAGCTTAATTGATAATATTACTTTGGGATTTTTAGTCATTTAGTGCTTCTATGTGGTTCAGAGTCTTGTCACTCCACCAAAAGTTTTTGCAACAGCTCTCCTCACTCCATACTGAAGATCATATTGCCAGAAAGGATTCAGATGCTCCTGTGGAGGGAGATATATAGGCCGTTTGTTGCATGTTTTACCGAATAAAAAGTTCAGCGACCGCCATCTCTCTTGGTTACAGAAAGGTTATTGTGGATCAGTGAGGAGTGTTATAGTTGAATATATATATTCAACAGTAGCCACTCACTATGTGAGGAAAATGCATTCATAGTTGTCTACAAAGTCAAAAGAAGCCCTCTGAAAAGGATACGCTTCGGTGTACTTTGCATTGCTGAGGCCTTAGTGATTCGAGTGGAAGACTTCGATTTATGTACACAGGACAGACTTCTCCATCCTCTCTTTTTGTCTTGGTCTACTTCATTATTTCTTGTTGCCTGTTTTCGTGTGACATTTTTTAAAATATCAATTTAACCAACCTTTCGTTCACTCCTTCACCTACCACATGATTTCTTTTGGACTCTTGTCTCTATGGTCTTTCATTAAATGTTCAGTTTTTCTGAATGTTTTTCATATTACTCAGCCTCAATCTTAAGTTAGTAATCTTCACCCCCTAGTTATAAGTTGATTATCCATCACTGTTTTGAAGTTCAAGTATTGGTTTGTAGGGATTTGGTTGATTTGTTGCAGGATTTCATCATGAGCAGACATTGGTTAGAGCACTGGAGTACTGGACAGCCGTTTTGTCCTAGTTCGGGACTCTTCAACAGTACGCACCCACCGCAAGGGTTCGAAACCAGGACCTTCTGGTTACAAGGCGAGCTAGCTGGTAGACCATTAAGCCTCTGGGACCCGACCCGATCCAATGACCAGCCCATGAATTCTAACTTCTGCCAATTCACGATATAGCGCAACCGCTAACCAATGTCTTCGGTGAGTATTTGTCCTCACACTCGACCTGCTGCACCCTACTGGTCATGACTTCTCATTAGAACCCCAGGTGACTACCTGCCTGAATAGGTCCACTCGCCAGTGAGCATCTCATTGATATTGGCTAGCGGTTGCACTATATAGTGAATTGGCCGGTGGAAATTAGAATTCATGGGCTGGCTGGCCATTGGATCGTGTCCCAGTGGCTTGATGGTCTACGAGCTGGCTCGCCTTGTAACCAGAAAGTCCTGGGTTCGAACCCCGGTGGGTACGTACTGATGAAGAGTCCAAAACCAGGACGAAACAGCTGTCCAGTAATTCCTGACTGGTTTTCCAATGGTTCTCTAACCAATGTCAGCTCATGATGAAATCCTGCAACTATTTTGAAGTATTTGGATGAAGTAAACAATACCCCAAGCTAATATTTACTCTTGCTTGAAAAACCTAATATATATACACACACAGGAATAATCATATATAATCACCGCTGCACAACTAAGTGAAAGAGTTCCCTGAAAAGAGACTCTTCACTGAACTATCTCTCCTTATTTCCATGTCTGGATGGGTACTTTTCAAGTAACAAGGAACTGTGGAAATGGGCCAGCCAAGAACCTGTAACCCAACAAATATGCAGAAAGAAATAGAGACGGGTCGGATACATGTCGAATAGACCGTTGGATGACATCACACACGCTGCCCAGCAGTTCGCTCCATCCTTCTCTATGGCTCTGAAACATCGCCAATACGAGTTGAAGACATGAAAAGGTTGACTGTTTTTGATCATAGATGTCTACGATCTCTCTCTCAAGTTAGGTGGTATAATAAGGTAAGTAATGTTGACGTTAGGCGTAGAGTATTGGGCAAAGAGGGAAAATCAATCGACGAGGCTATAAAGTTACATAGATTGAGACGGTTAGGTCACGTGCTGCGCATGCCTAACCATCGCCTCCCCCGACGGACATTACTAGCTGATATAGGTGCAGGTTGGAAAAGAGTAAGTGGTGGCCAAACAAAAACATGGCCTCATCAATCCATGAAATCCTTGACAGTTAAACTGAGTCAGGTAGGGAGGGAGATGCAGACTTCCGGGTTGGGGCCCGCCCTCGGGACTCTAAGAATCAATGGCTGGAGACACTAGGTGACATGGCTGAAAATCGTTGTCAATGGCGCATATGTATTCAGTCTCTTTAACCTTCATATTCCTTTCTACCATTACTCATTCTGTTTCACTCTTATACTTGTCAAAACTCTATTGATTCTCTTCATCGCTCATCTTCTTGTCTACCTCTGTGTGCTATTTGGAACGTGGCAACTCGAATTGCTGCACTTCGGTGCCAAGTTCTATGTTGAACCCAGATAGACAGACAGACACACGCCAGGTAGTTCCTCGAAAGCAACCTGAATAGGAACCGAGGGGGTTTTGAGGCAGATCGTGTGAGAGGGAATTGAAAGCCCATGGGCAAACGTGGAGGAAACTAAAAGGGACTGCAGATAACAGAATCAAATAGAGATGCGCCCATGGATTCCCTATATTCCACTCGCAACAATTATATTATCATAATATTTGACTTCAGAAATAATCTTCTAGACTGTGGATGCTGTTGTTTGTTAACCGTTATATCAATTAGGGTAATTTGAAAGCAAAGTTCAATTGAATAGATGGAAATCCTTCAGACTTACAACACAACGATAACAGTCAATGTGAAATTCTTTACCAAGAGCTACAACTCGTCGAACTTCATCTGAACCCTGTGAATTAAAACAAAAAAACAAATAAATAAACAAAATAGCAAAAATATTCATTCAGACATCTATAAAACACAGAATAATCGAGCAAAGAATATCCTTTTCGATAATTTCCTCTTCTAGCCCTACAATTATGCATATGCATGTTTATATACATAGAATTTTCTAGATTAGTAGTCAATATCAATGTTGGTGTTTTTTAAATAATATCGATTTGTAAAGTAAGATCAATGGAATTACAGTTCATTAAAGATGCTTAGATTACATAGGCCGTTCAAATAGGCATGTTTCTCGTCGGATTTCTGAACATCACCCTGAAAAGTGGTTAAGTAAAGGACAAACAAAAACTATACGCAGCGCTGTTCTATCTCATCTTGTGGATACACAACACAAGATCGATGTCAACAAGGCAGCTTTCAAAGTCATTTATCACATACCAAAAAATCTTAACTTCGCCTTAAGAGTTCGTCTACTAAATACTGTTGAGGCTGTTTGTTGGGATCCACATTAAGAAGCCTAATTTATGTGTCCAAAAGAAGAAATTAGTTCAGACATTGTATTTACCTTGGCCATCTAGGTTTGAATGATCCTCAATTTTTTGTAGAAATTTCCTTAATTTTAGTTGATATTCTATTTGCTATTATATCTTTATTATTATTGTTATTATTATTATTATAATTTAAGCATGTTTGATGAACTGTAATTCCATTGATCTTACTTTATAAATGGATATTATTTAAAAAACACGAATATTGTTATTGACTTCTATTCTAGAATATTCTATGTATATAAACATATGATCCCAAGCATATCACTGCATATAGACAATTATGGACATCAGTCTGATTGGGATAATGTCGAAATTTTGGACAGAAGAAACACCAAAAGTGCAGTCAGGGAATTCCTAGAAGCCTGGTACTCAAACGAAATGCAATTAACAAACACGTTAATATAGACGAAATATACCAACTAATAAAAAGTAAATCAGGTGACCAGAAAGTTTAAGATCCAAGTCAATAGAAAATGGTTAATACATATGGAAAGATGGTTACCGGGAGACGCAATTATATCACTCATGAAGAAATTTAAATCATTTCACTTTATGCTAAATATAGCGCTGAAAGCGGATTTTGTCCGGCAGGGGGACGACAAAAGCTTCGCAACTAAACCAACCAGCTCAGAGAACACTATTAATTGCAAATCATCCACCTGAGCTACAAATCTTCTCTATTATTTCAAAGTAATAATCATTCATAAAATGTGAATAACAGTTACATTACCTTATTTTTCGATATACTTCTATCGATGCTATGGGTGGTTCAGTGATCGAGTGCTCGCCAACAACGCATCTCGTGCTTTGGGATTCGATTTCCGGCTGACGCACTCCTCAACCTTACTCAACTGTCAGTAGGCTCCTTAAAGAGATAATGTTGGACGCGAAGCTAGCAGCCTGTCTCGTAAAAACGATATAACCACTGCTGTGGTGAAAAATCTAAGTTCATGCTTGAAGCTGTATGTCCGCCTTGTGGTTTAAAGGAATAAAAAAGAAATATCAATACTAATTGATATCGCCTAGTTTTCTAACTGGTCCCAAATCGGGGTAAAGAGGCAGGTTTCGGCTTGGGGCTACTGATACTTCAAAACACAATAAAAGCATAAAAATAAACTTATTCACCACTGGAAGTGCAGAGGCTGGTGAAACTTCGTCTTTGGGAAACCAGCCAGCCGATGTATCTTCTCTCGATGAAAGAAAGAATAAGAATTTGGACGTGGAATGTCCGTACAATGTAAGAGGTTTGCTGAGAAGGCTACCTAGGTAGCCGAAGAAATGCGAAGATATGGCATGGAGGTGCTGGGAATCTACAACAGCAGATGGAATGTGAATGTGGACTGTCAAAATTGTCAACTCGTGAGTCAGTAATCCGCGTCGGTGGCATAGCGGTTAGGACGCTCACCGACCATGAATATGGTCCGGGGTTCGATCCCCGGCCGACGCACTCCTTTACCTCACTAAGCCAGAACTAAAGCTGGTGAAGAGGAGAGGTTGGGCATGAGGCTAGCAACCCCATCCTGTAAAATAAACACTGCTACATAAACTTCAAGCCACTAGCTTGAAGCCCTATGTTCCACTGGGAACGTGAGGGAATAAAGAAAAAGAAGTCAGTAATCCACTCTGGTCTGGTCACCATGACGATAACCACTAGCACACTGACGGAGGGAGTGAGTGAGTGACTATCATGATGTCACCAGTGGCAGCCAAAGCCTTAATATATAGTGGGAACATATTTCATCCAACAGTATGACAGCAGGATTCAACTCAGAAGGAGGGTCACAATTATCCCATGATACGCACCACCTTAATTGTGGTGGACGGGATTATGCGTCAGACTGTACATGGAAGTGAGAAGACAGGAATAAGTTGGATCGATGAGAAGGCTCTAGAAGGTTTGGATTTCACGCGTGGACGATTTATGTTTAATGTCAAACAAATTCAAAGACTCACAGGCGAAATCCAACAAGTTGACAGAAGAAGCAGCAAAGACGGTACTTCAAGTGGACGAAGGGAAGAGGGAGGTGATGAAGATAACCAACCAACCAACCAAACAACAACAGCCAGCACCAGTGACCATCAGTGGGAGAGATTTGACAGAGGTTACTTCCTTCCTTCACTTATCTAAGAAGGACGGTTTCAACCAAAGACAGTCAAAACAGATAAAGATGTCAAAGCCAGTCAGATTAGGAAAGGTAAGATATGACCTCATCAACCTATGCATAGTATAGAAAACTCTGTGGCAGATATTCCAACCTTACGAAAAGTTGATAGAACACCTTCAGAATCAGCCAAAGGTAACATCTGATATGAATAAAGCATTCCTACAGGTCTGTAATACAAAATCAACTACCTGAAGGAGTTCAATTCTTAATTGACGGCCTCAATTCTACCTATAAATGTATGTTGAGACAACAGCACAGCTAATTTGTTTTGCAATGACTTACATCCTCGACGAATTCTTACAGAAAGGAGTTTTGTTCTCACCTTGTGTGATATATTCTTACTGATTGTTGGGTGACTTAAAATTGTGCTTGGTCATCTGATTTTGTTGTGTAGTAAGTTTTCTATAGTTTGGTTTGTAAGGGTTAGTTATGTTTTTTACGAGTTGATCACGGATTGATATCATTTAGAGAACCATTGAAAATCAGCCACAGGGAGTACTGGACAGCTGCTGTTTCATCCTAGTTTGGGAATCATCGCCAGTACGCACCCACCACCAGGGTTTGAACCCAGGACCTTCCGGTTACAAGGCAAGCTCGTATGCCATTCAGCTACCATTCGCTAGTGACCACTGGCTACAGGATGGAGTTTCTTGGAGTTCTAGTGAGAAATCGTGACCAGTGAGGTTCAATTAGATGTCATGTGTGTGGATGGATGTCCCACCAACGACAATGGTTGGGATCGCGCTAAATCACGAATTGGCAGAAGTTAGAATTCATGAGCCACCGGAAGGTCCCGGGTTCGAATCCCATTGGGTGCGTACTACCAATGATTCCCAAACTAGGATGAAACAGCAGCTGTGCAGTAAGTATTTTACACCTAAGAAACTTTTGAACTGCATAGCTCCTGGATGGCATTGTATTTTTCATATGAGTTATTGTTATTCAAAGTTACCGTGGATTAAACCATATCAAAGTGTGTCTTAAATATTGTTGGAATATAAATTTCCAGTGTGATCAACTCGTGGAAGTTTCGTGAGCAATACAAAAGGACGCATCGATTAGTTTTCTACATTCAAACCGAAATACTTGAGTATTCCCGTGTACTTCACTGCCAATCATTGAAAAACACGTCACAACAGGATAAAAAAAGACGTTACCTACCTCTTCTGGCATAATCACCAATCCACAGACAGCGCACAATGGACCATAAACAAGATGATAATCTGGTAGGCAATAAATTAAATTACGTGAGTCAACTGTGAATGGTATTCCATCCAAACATTTTGTACAAATACAACAGCGGAAACATCCTGGATGATATGTATTGCCCATGGCTAAAAGAATCTGTAGAATAATAATAAGAGTAAAAATGCCGATGAAGTAAATATTATCAAAAATAAAAGATTAATGGGAACATATTTACCTGTATGGTTGAGTAAAGGAGCGAATAAATACATGAACAGCTAGGTCTTAGTCTACTTGGTAGATGGACACTGGACATTCAATAGTAGAACTGGAGTAGACCTTCTCAGTGATCCACTGTGTCCCTGGTTATTTACCTACAGGAGAGCTCGACTGTGTCTTCTATCAATAAATAGCCAAAAGCGATAGCAATCAGTACCAGAAAATGTGGTTTCTATATCCAAGAAAAGTATTTCCAGCCTAACCGCTTATATGACTGGCTGTTCCCTAGGGATCCAAGTGGAGCACAGGGCTTCAACAGCACGTCCTCACTCTGTCGTATCCTATGCGGTCATCTTCTGTTGGTCTCACGATTGTCGACAGTCTCTCATCTCTTCCTCACACGATCTCCTCCATGTCACTCTCGAATAAAAGTCCAACTTGTCGTTTCCACTCGGGTTCCACTTGGGAGATGGCTTGGTGCGATCAATCTCCACTTTCTCTGACCTTTATTTTTTAGTAACTGGTTATTGATCGGTTGATTGTCTTTACTAGACAGCATTACAGACAGTGCTAACTTTGATGTGAATTGATTTCTTAGAATTCTTCATGAATTCTATACCTGGCTCTCCTGAAAACTTTGGTTGTCTTTGGGGGTTTCCTTATCTCCTTACACTCATTTGTATTGATACTGATCGTTCGATTGACCTAGCCAGCATCTGACTTTTTCGCAACGTATACATTCCTCAGAATGCAAATGGGAAAACCGTGTGGTGAGGGTGGGAAAATGAGCAGTTGTGATCAGATGAGGGGTGGTCACAAAGTGGGTGAAATGTAACATATAGTACCCACTTCCCCACTTTTATCAATTTCCCCCACGTTGTCACCCATTTTTTTCCTTTATCCCCAGTTATCTGAAAAAATCAACTGCCTATTCCTACTCATTTTCCCTACGTTCTCAACGAACAAATTACCCACTTTTCCTATGTTCTCAAATTTGAGCATAAAAAACAGTGCTTTTCTTCCACGCCAACCATGCCATTCCCCGAAATACTCACCTATTCCCTTCTATGTTCCGTTATGAACATAAGGCTACCTATGGTTTTACCTACTTTACCGATGTTCAGGAAAAAATTCTCCGACTGGGTAACTTGTTATTTATTGGTTAATAAGTTATATTATCGATATCAACATCACTGTTGACTGAAGAATGATCTGGGTGCAGGCATTTGGAAATTCTCTGGCATCTTAAGTATTTCCGCTGAGTAGAATTCCTACATTTTCCCAATCGAATCGATGTCTATAGTTATCCTATATGTACTGAAATGAAAGAATACACTTCGTGTCTATTCAGGTACTGGTTTGTAGGAATATGATTGATTGGTTACAAGATTTCATCATGAGCTGACATCAGTTAGAAAACCGTTGGAAATCCGAATTGGAGTACTGGAAAGCCATTTCTTCCTAGTTTGGGACTCTTCATCAGCACATATCTACCGTGGTTCGGACCCATGACCTTCTGGTTGCAAGGTGAGCTCGTAGACCAAAAGGTTCTGGGTTCGAACGCGGATGAATGTTTGCTGATGAAGAGTCCCAAACTGGGACGAAGCAGCTTTCCAGTACTCCGTGTCGGCTTTCCATCGTTTATCTAACCAATGTCAGCTCATGATGAAATCCTGTAACATTTCATGTCTGTTGACGGATGCTAAGTCGAAGGGGACGCCCACTTTGGTCGCAGCCGGTTCAATTTACCTCACAAAATGGTGATCATTCTGCTCACTTTTATTGCTGAGTCTTCTGGTCTAAACACTATCAAGTGAAGTGATTGAGTGTGTGCTTTCGTATGTTGGTTTGTGTGTGAGATGCCTATTTCGAACACTCAAGGTTATCACGAGATACAGTTTGTATCATTCATAGAGAATCCCAAAATATTTCGGCCCTACAAGGGGGGGGGTGAAGTCAGACTATGGCAGCCACCCCGTAACTTAACCGTCGACAGTCAATCACAGTTACAGGTGTTATAGAGAAATCAAATTTTGATCTTCTGTTCTCAATTAGCCTAACGACTTCAGAGAGAACTACATGTTTGATTACTGTTTAGAAAGATGGATTAATTGAAGTTTAGAGGCTGACGGTATTGACGTTCGCGGATTGTACGGAGTATACTAACGCAAAATCTAATACCCACAACTTCTATAGTATTCGTTCCGCGTAGACCAAAGGCAAAGCAAAAGACCACAATTGATCGTCCAAATTACGAGATATATTTCGGGACCAAATCGGAGTGTGAATTGATTGCTTAGCTGGCTAGTGATCGTGCACGAACGTGACACGACAGAGTACCAAATGGTGTGGATGCTTGACTCGAAGCCTTAAGCTAAACAAGTCGAGTTAAACATTGAGGGTCAGCATCCAATGTTCAATGATGATTGCTGTCGTTAATAATTTTGGGGAATTATTTACCGCTACAGGAGTTTCTACAAGATGCATATTCAGAGGAATTTTGACAGAATAACTGGTCATTTGGGAGGATTATGATTTTGGCGTAGAATAAAGAACAGGATCAGAAATATTTGAATGGATCAAGGAATACCATGGTATATAGATATATTTTCAATAAATTTGGTAATTGTATCCCTTATATATATTCTGACTAGCTGCTCAAGATTTGTCTGTGGTAAGTTCTACTGGGGTAGCTGCTATAAGTTAACTTCGCCGTCTGGAGATATTTAGAAGAATAATGATGATGATAGCTACTCAACATTGAAGTAAAACATCCACCACATTCCCCTCAGCTACAAATCTTCATAATTATATCGTGTTAAATGATCCAGACAGGTGGTCCTTTAACAATCCATCAGTCAGTTTCACTTAGTATTGCTTAGCATAACTTAAAGTCGTTCCAGTGGTTCACCATTTCAGAATTTTCGAGAATACATTTAATCAATCGAATGAATGTAAGAAAGACAAAAAAACCCGTCGGCATAACACTTACAGTTTCAGCGATTATATGTCCACAAGCGAAACATTTCTCCACTGTCTGTTGAAAACCACAATACTGAAAAGAAAAAAAAATAGGTAAACGGTGAAATGAGAAATATTAACCAATGGAGTTTTGATTATTTGATTGGTTGGAGGATTTCATCATCAGCTGACATCAGTTAGAGAACCATTTGAAAATCAGTTAGGGAGTACTGGACAGCCGGCTGTTTTGTCAGCGCAGTTTGGGACTCTTCACAGTGCGCATCTACCAACAAGGTTCGAACCCCGGACCTTCTGGTTACAAGGCGAGCTAGCTCGTAGACTATTAAACCACTCACTGGGACCCGATCCAATTGTCAGCCCATGAATCCTAACTTCTGCTAATTCATGACATAGTGCGGCCACTTCGCAATGTCTTCTTCATTGAGTTACTGTCCCACCTTCAACCTGCTGTACCCTGCTGGTCAAGACATCTCACCAGAACCCCAGGTAACTGCCTGAATAGGGCCAGTCGCTAGTGAGGATCAGATCAGTTTCCAAGTATTGGTTTTGTAGGGAATTTTTTGTCTGATTGGTTGGAGGATTTCGTCATGAGCTGACATCAGTTAGAGAACAATTGGAAAACCTGAAGGGAGTATTGGAAAGCTATTTCGTCCTAGTTTGGAAATCTCCATAAGTACGCAACCATTGGGGTTCGACTGGCACTATTCAGGCAGTTACCTGGGGTTCTGGTGAGATGTCTTGACCAGCAGGATACAGCAGGTTGAAGATGAGGCAATAACTCAATGAAGAAAACATTGTGAAGTGGTCGCGCTATGTCGTGAATTGGCAGAAGTTAGAATTCACAAGCTGGCCATTGGATCTGGTCACAGTGGCTTAACGGCCTACGAGCTCGTTAGCCTTGTAATCAGAAAGTCTTGGGTTTGAACCGTGATGGTGGGTGCGTACTTATGAAGAGTGAGAAACCAGAACGAAACAGCTGTTCAGTACCATAGTGCTGGTTTTCAAAGGTTCTTTAACTGATGTCAGCTAATAATGAAATCCTGTAACCAATCAAACAAAAAATTCCCTACAAAACCAATACTTTTTATTATCTATCAGTTGATAGGTGTGGTGAGAGCTGTCTACTAGCCAAATTGGTAGACAGTAATTGACGTCAATGTTTACTTTCTCAAGATTTTTCGTGAGAAAATATGAACAAAGATTGATTCAAAACCGACCACAGCAGACTTTGCGTAGGCGGATACAGTTAACATATAGCTGATCTGACATTTAAGAAACAGTCACAAAGAGATGAAATATTAACTTTACGTGAGAAACAACCAATTGGAAGACTGTGTTTGTTCGCTTAACTATCCATAATAATGTACATGCAAATATATAAATATGCGTTGATTTCCTTAATAAATGATCTGTTGCCTGACTCTTGCCTTCTGTCGTTACATAGGTAGTTAGGCTAAATATGGAGGCTCATTACCTATTCTAGAACACCTGATCGACTCTATTCACTCTACCAAATCTGACCATGATTTTAAGACCAACTACCGAATCCATGCTAACTTACCGGCAGCGTTTTCTTCCTTATAGACTTCTAAAGACAGAGGAGGCCTTGGCAATTCATGAATTTAAGAGCCAGACCTTTGTGTACAAAAGTCCTATGTACAACCCCTACTTCTGCTTTGGCCGTAGAGGGATGGACATTTATTTATTTTATTTAGTTATTCTATGTACCTTTCCCTTATTACTACGATAATAATAATTATTATTACTATTCTCACTTTGAATCGTTCCCGCTTGTCCCACTCGTCCTTCTAAATCCAAAAAGAACTTTTTACAATGTTGAATTCTATCTTATCAAATTTCAAACCATGTTATGTAACATTTTATATTCTCCTACTAACCCTCTAATTATGCACCCCCTTCCAACATCTATACACCTCATGAATTATTCTAATATATGACATTAATTGTTTTGCCACTTGACACTTAACTATGATTATAATCACAAATATTTCGACTGCATTTCATACGACTACTATTATTATTTCATGTATTCACATGTTTGATATAGTTCCCGCACCAGATATAATTTCTTAAAAAGAACCATATACATATACGATTGTACAGCTTGACAATGAATTCGTTGAAACTTCATGCATTTGTTCCCATTAAATAAAGCAAGAACAACAGTGGTTTGTGCAGAATAATATGGTACCATCCTTCGTTTATTTCGTTGGCTTCTCATCATCTGCTTACAGCTTACAAATTTTTCATGATGTTAGTTGACAGAAGGTTCCACAATTAGTGAACAGTGCTCAGAAAATTGCGCTTACACAGGTAGTTCAAGTTTAAACAAAATAAATGTATGCATACAATGTTCAAGGAGTTACATAATAAAGACGAGAGATGCGTAAGATGCTAAGTGATCAATAAATTAGGTAAAATGTACTGAGTTCCGCTAAAATCATAGAAAGAAGAGACAAGTAAAATTACACTGTATCAAAGAGGTGAGGTTAAAGCCAAAGAGTACCGTTGTATGCATACATTTATTTTGTTTAAACTTGAACTGCCTGTGTAAAAACTAGATAAGCGCAATTTTCTGAGCACTGTTCACTAATTGTGGAACCTTCTGTCAACTAACATCATGAAAAATTTGCAAGCTGTAAGCAGATGATGAGAAGCCAACGAAATAAACGAAGGATGGTACCATATTATTCTGTACAAACCACACTGTTGTTCTTGCTTTATTTGAATTCGTTGAAAAAGGTCTCTTCTCTGAGTATTGTGTTCCTAAGACAAGACCGTATACTATCACCAATTGTCTTCCTTATTTTAGTGGACTGCAACATACGATATGCCATGAGAGGTGAGAAAGAAAATGGGCTTACACAGTGGGCAGATAAAAGACACTAGAGGATTTGAATTTCAGGAATTATCTTTGTTTCATGTCTCATAAGCTTGGAAGTCTACAGGTGAAACCAACAAGCTGACAGAAGAGACAGCCAGTGAAGACAGGACTTCAAGTGGACATGGATGAGACAGAAGGTGGTGAAGATATCCAACCAAAAAAAACAAGAACAAGTCACCGTCAGTGGCAGAAATCTACAGGAAGTCATCGCTGTTGGTTGGTTATCTTGGAAGCATCGTTTCAACCACAAGATATGAAAGCCAACCAACCAGAATGGGATCAGGGATGCAACATAGGCGTCCATTACTCTGAAATTATTGTGAAAGTCTACACCAACTACTCGGCCACCACAAAGGGCCAGATCCGAATTTTCAGCACTTGTGTCAAGTCTGTCAGGGATCCTGTATGCATCAGAGACTTGGTGTGGGTGCTTCCCCAAAAGCTTTGTCAACGGGCTTCATCAACAGTTGCTCCTTTCGCTGTCTCCATACTAAAGGTGAGATGACCAAAGACGGTAAGAAACAGGGAACTCTTTCAGGCGACGAACCGACCAAAAACCTATCACCTAACAACTATGCGGAAGTATATGGAGATGGACTGGGTGTACACTAATGAAACCATCAGGTGACATCTCGAGTCGAGTGGAATTCGAGTGAAACATTTATCGATAAATATATTATGATTAATATAGGGTAGATTTTGTTGAGAAGTGATGCAGTAAAGTTGAACAAATCATGGACGACATTTAAAACAGGATAATATGGCATGCTTCCATTTCACTGGCCTTCATCAAACGCTTATGATATTAACCGATTTCAGCATCGAAATGAGGAAAATAGTATTCATAGACTTCAATCGTCTAATCAGAAGATAGAAAGACGTTAAGTTTATGTGAATTACAACACCGATGTTAATAAATTCACTAATACGAGTATTGTAGATCCACGAGAAAATTGTGTACAATCATATATACTACTCATTAATAGATGTGAGTAGTTGAAAACAATTTACGTAAACGCGTAATTCTTGCTGATCAGTCAGATAGAAGTTGTCTAAACACTGGACACAGTCGTTTCGGTCGTTTAGGCTCTCAGTCAACAAGCACTACTGATTTGAGTAAGTGGTACCTGACTACTCATATCATGAAATCAGTAATATGTAGTTTTATTCCTATTTATGTTATCAAACGGATCGCACAACGTGATCTGAATATTTATGAGTGTCCAAAGGAAACTGTAGGGAATTTCCATCCTCAGTTGTGTTATTTTAGGATTGTAAATACCAGATTAAGAAAGAAATTTAGAAAATAAGGTGAAGTTAGTCTCATAGCCAAAATTACACTGACCTTGAACAACCAATCAGAATTCAGAAGAGAAAAAATTGGCATAATCGTTAAAGAAAAAGTGTATTAAAAGACGTTACAAATATGTTTTTTTTTTATTATAGCTTGATTCCACGCTGTATTTTTGGTACAAGTATGGAATTTTCAGCATGTGATATCGATAGATCAAATTTTGAAGGCCTACTATTGATATCGTGTGTGCGTCGGCAGGGGATCGCACCCCGGAACATGTGCCTGGTCGGTGAGAGTCCTGACCGCTGTGCCACCGACGCACATATATGGTGTTAAGCTGAATAATGGTCTCTAATGCATTGTAGAAATATCTCCCAGTTTCTCAGAGGAAAATCCTCTCCATCCGTGCCGATTGCCTGTAGTTGAAAAGATGCTTCCTAGATAAGTGAAGGAGATGACCTCTGTCAAATATCTTCCGTTGATGGTGACTGGTGCTGCTTGTTGTTGTTGTTGCTACTGTTGGTTGGTTATCTTCATCACCTCTATATAAATTCTCTATGTTCACTTGAAGTCCTGTCTTCGTTGCCAGCCTTTCCTGCTAGTTTGTTGCTTTTCACCTGCAGGTCTTCGAGTTTGTTTGACACTAAACGTAAATCTTCCACGAAATCCAGGTCTGCTAGAGTCTTCTTATCTGTCCAGTTGTATTCCTGTCTTTACACTCCCTGTGCACAATGTGATGCATAATCCATTCCACCACAATTAGGAATATCATCGGTGATAGTATGCAGTCTTGTCTTACTCCTGTATTCACTTCAAAGGCTCCTCTGAGTTTTCCGTTGTGGATCACCTGACACGTGCCATTTCACACTCTTCCCTGTGATCACCTTTAACGGGTTGGTTCCAAAATCGTCCACAAGCTTTCACTTCCTCCCCCCTCCTCACACGATCCTCTCCATATCACATACGTGGACCCACTCTCAATTCATTGTTTCCCATTCATAGTCCAGTAAAGAACCTGTCCGGAGAGTCATGTCTCTCATCAGTCTTTTCAGCGTGTATGTCCAATCCATCCATTTCAGTTTCTTTCAACAAATTAGTTGGGAAGGTGGCTCCCGGTTGGTTCGCCAGTTGTCAGAGTTCCTTGTTGTTTATCGTTTCTGTCCAGTCGGCTACTTGATCTTCAGTAACGAAAGAGTGAAGGGTGCCGCTGCTGATGGAAGTGCCATGCACGCATGTATTAAGTCGTTGAACCGGTCTTAAGACCGAAGAAATGGGGGAGGGGGTAGGTTTGGGCGTGGAGACAATGACTCTAACGCGTAAAATCAATCCAGTTGCTACAGAGACTTCAAAACACAGAAAAATCAATATTATTTATCTATGAAGTGTGAAAATTCTTACCAGATAATCTTCTTCACAATAGATTTTATCTTGATCCTTGTAGAAGACTTTGCCACGTAAAGTTCTCTCTGAAAATGAAATAAGAAAGAGTGTTCAGATTTATTCGATATAGCATAAAATCAAAAAGGTTGATTTGATATGACTATGAAAGCCAAATTGTGCTCGAAACGTCATCCAATTTAACATCACCGTAGCAGTATATGTGTAGCATGTTGAATAGTCAGAGTGGAAAAATCCGTGTTGTGTTTGATCTAGTCTAGTCTACTGTCATTTATTATCAGAATCTATCAGTTAAGTTTGTTGTGTCGTCACCAGCCTACGAGACTGTCCATAACGGTGAACTTTTGGACTTATATTAGGCAGTTGGAGGAAATGGGCTGGAAGCCCATTGCAGGGACTTGATTGGTTTCAGGAGTTCATCATGAACTGACATCGGTTAGAGGATCATAGGAAATCACTACTACAGTACTGGACAGTTGTTTCGTCAGCGTAGTTTAAGACTCTTCATCAGAACGCACCCGCTAAGGTTCGAACCCAGGACGTTCTGGTTAAAAGGTCAGCTTGCAGACCACTAAGCCACTCAGATCCGATCCAATGATCCATTAATTAAAATGTCAGCCAATTCATGATATGGCGTGACCACTGGTGAATGTCATCGATGGCGAGTATTCTTCCTGACACCCAACCTGCTGTACCCTCACTGCTCACTAACTTCAATGGGTGTGTGCAGTGAAGTGTCCCAAACTAGGACGAAACAGCTGTCCAGTACTCCCAGGTTTCGTGTGCATTATCAACAAGGCTTATCTAAAGCCTTAACAGATGGCGTAAGTTATTCCCTACAGGAGGTCAATTATGGCCCTGAATGGCTCAGTGGTAACATCCCAGACTGCATCACTGGGTAACACCGATTCAAATCACCGAACCAACATTATTTCCTTCAAAGTTGCACATATGTCTTGATGATGAATGCCAGTGACTACGAAATCTAGGTTAACCACGCCTAACCGCCTAAAATCATTAGTCCAAAAAGTTTACCTCAATAACCAGTCTGACAAAGTGATCATCATATTGTAACAACAGATGACAAAGGCCAGGCGACAGATCGTTTATTTAGGATATCAACACATATTTATAGATTTTCATGTACATTATTATGGATTATTGTAAGCAAACAAACACAGTCTTCTGATTTGTGTTTTCTCGCTGAACGTTAATCTTTCATCTCTTTGTGGCCGTTTCTTGAAGTTCAGATTATCTATCTGCAAATTGTATCTGCCTACGCAAAGTCTGCTGTGGTTGGCTGTTGAGTCAGTCTTTGTTCTTGTCCTTTTCTCATGACCAATATTGGGAACGTAAACATTGACGTAAATTACTGTCTACCAATTCGGCTAGCAGCCAGCTCTCACCACAAAATATTACAAACCGAATGATAGAATCCAGTCAGCCCCACTAATGACAGGACACATGTCTAATAAAGGCATTGATGTTTCAATGCTTTCAGACCACGAGCTGACATTAGCATTAAGGAACCATCGAAAACCAGGGAGTACTGGGCAGTTGTTTCATCCCAGTTTGAGACTCTTTAACAATATACATCTATGAACCTCTCACTGATGGTCCGACCCAGGACTCTCAGGTTACAATGCGAATCCATTAATCATTCAGCCACTGAAATGAAATCAAATGGCCCATGAATTCTAGCTGGTACCGATTCACGATACCTAACGCCATCGTTAGCGCTGATGTTTACAGCGATTATCGTAAAATGCACACTGAATGAACTAAACAACATCTCACAATTATTTTACAAAACCACTGATGGAATTTATCTAAATAACCTCATAACTGTTCATATTTAGAGAAAGCTTAAAAATAATGGGACAAAAACGAAAAAATATTGCAGTAGACAAAAGTTGTTTTAATGGGGGAGAATAACGAAATAAAGATTAGTGTATCTTGGGAGGGATAAGAACTGAATATATCCGGACACTGTGAACATTTCTGAGCCATTTTACAGATAGTCTTCAAGAACATTCTGTGGATTCAAGTTAAAATATTTACACCTCTATATTTGATGCAGATAAGCAGTTAATAACGTAGTGAACTCCTCTTAGGTTTTGGTATGACCACGCCTATTTTTCTCCCACTTTGACTAACGTTGCCCATTGGGGGAGGCGGTAGTTCAGGAAATGTAACACCTCTTTAAGTCATCTGTATTTACAACGCTACAGAACCTGGAAACAAATTTGCTATTTCCAGGTTTACACAGTTCAAGGTGGCATGGCACTGAACCACAGTTTCCTTTGCAAGCTAAAACTCTTCATACAATGATTCCCTTTTAGCCAGGTAAAGTGATCACAAGGAAGAGTGTGAAATGGCACGTGTCAGGTGATCCACAACGAAAACTCAGAGGAGCCTTTGAAGTGAATACAGGAGTAAGACAAGGCTTCCTACTATCTCCGATGATATTCCTAATTGTGGTGGACTGGATTATGCGTCAGACTGTGCTTGGGAGCGAGAAGACAGGAATACAAGTGAGCAGATCAGAAGACTCCAGAAGATCTGGATTTCGCGCTTAGATGATTTGTGTTTAAAGTCAAACAAACTCGAAAATGAAAAGCAACAAACTGGCAGGAAAGGCTCGCAACGAAGACAGGACTTCAAGTGAACATAGAGAAGACATATAGAGGTGATGGAAATTCCATTATGGGTAAATTTTTATTTTGATAGAGTCTCACAGTGTTATACAGTAATATTTACTGATGACGTTTCGAGCACAATTTATTGCTCATAATCATATCAAGGTAATCACACGACTTCCTAAATTCATTTATCAGTAAATATTACTGTATAACACTGTGAGACTCTATCAAAATAAAAATTTACCCATAATGGAATTACACTCTACCACAGTGCCCAAGTTTTATTCTTATATCAAGGTGATGGAAATAACTGACCAACAGCAGCAACAACAACAACCAGCACCAATCACCATCAACGGAAGATATTTGACAGAGGTCACCTCCTTCACTTATCTAGGAAACATCTTTTCAACTACAGGCAGTCGGCACGGATGCAGACGTCGAAACCAGCCAGGATCAGAAAGGCATTCAGGCACTCATCACTGTGGGATCAGTTTGGAAATCTGCTGCACTTACTCAACACAAACAACGTGATTTGGATGTTCAACACCAATGTTGAATCAGTCATTTCTTCTATTATCGAATATTATATCTTCTCAGACTCTGAACATCCTCTCTATACACACAACTCTCCCCTTGCTGCATCTCATCACGTAGGGGGACTAGAAGCAACTATAGAAGACTATAGAGTCTTGGACGACTAAGTACAAAATCTCCACAATACCTTGTTTAACACACATTCTATGTGATGAGAAAAGTGTAAGTCAGGGCACTACCAACTGACTAAGGAACTCTACATAAACGACCCTCTTCTTACTTTTTTCATTATTATATGGTTGTTAATATTTCCACTTGAGTGGTTGGAGGACTTCATCATGAGGTGACATCAGTTACAGAACCATTGGAAAACCTGACAAGGAGTACTGGACTGCTGTTTCGTCAGCCTGGCTTGGGACTCTTCAACAGTATGCACCACCCCTACGGTTCGAACCCGGGACCTTCTGGTTACAAGGCGAACTAGCTCGTAAGCCACTAAGCCACTGGGACCCGATCCGACGGCCAGCCAGCCAATGAATTCTAGCTCCTACCAATTCACGTACGACATAGCGTGACTACTTCGTAATGTCTTCTTCGGTGAGTTCCTGCCTCACCTTCAACCTTCGACTTGAATTAAATTAATTTCATATTCGTATTCTTGTTGAATAATGTTATCAGTGTGAATGCCTTTTCCTAATTCTTACCCGTGTAATGAGGTAATTAGATGATGGAATGAACTGTACTACATGCTGAAGATTCCATATATGCACCAAAAAATACTGTTTACAATAAAGCTATTGTTACTAATTATTACACCAACCAGTTTTGTTGTCTGCAAGTCAATCAAATAGGAGAAAGTTATTTAAACACCAAGTAATATCAACAACTGACAGTGCACCATGGTGGTGAGTCATCTAGAATGGTGGCCACATTACAAACTTGACTGACCGACAGAATTTAGCCTGCACCAAACAAAGGACTAGACTCATTACACCAGTTACTATTATATTATTATTATTATTCCCTTGGGTTCCGAGTAGAACATAGGACTGGCTTCAACAACACATCTCCACTTTGTTCTGTTTTCTGCCGTCCTCTTCAGCTGTCTGGGTCCACGGTTGACCAAACTATCTCATCTCTTCCTCACACGATCTCCTCCATGTCACCCTCGTACCGACGACCCAATCGTTGCTTCCTATTTGGATTCCACTCGAGGTATGGTGTATTGCATGAGATGTCATTCGGCGGCCTCCTCAAAGTATGTTCGATCAATCCATCTCCATTTTCTCCTACATATTTGTTGAGCAATCGGCTCTTGGTTGGTTTGTTGCCAGCCGGAGTTTCTTGTTGCTTATTCTTTCTGGCCGTTTGATCTTCAGTATGCAGCTAGCGAAGGCAGTTGTTGATGAAGGTCTGCTGTAACCTGTTGGAAATCCTTTCTGTGACACGCTGACCAAGTTTCTGACCCGCATAGAAGAACTGACTTCACATTGGTGTTGAAAATGCGAATCTCGTTCTTTTTTGCTGAGTGACAGCGGAAGATTTCCAAATTGGTTTCAGATTGATGAGGGCGTATCTTGCCTTTCCGATTCTGACTAGCTTTGACATCTTCGTCTGTCCCACCTGCCTGTAGTTGAAACGATGCCTCCTAGCCGGATAAGTGAAGGAGGCAACCCCTGTTAAATCTCTTCATCACCTCCGTCTTCTCTGTGTTCACCTGCAGTCCCGTTTTCGCTGCCAGCCTCTTCAGCCAGTTTTTTGGTTTTCGCTTGCAAGTCTTCGAGTTTATGTGACATTATACATATATCATCCACGCGCGAAATCCAGTACTTCTAGAGTCTTCTTATCGGTCTCCAGTGGTATTCCTGATTCCTCACCCCCTCCCTCAACAGTCTGACGTATAATCAGAAAAGTATCCAATACAGTCCTACAGGAGGTCAATCGCAAACCCGAATAGCTCAGTGCTAACATCGTCTCTGACTGCAGGAGGCACCGGGTGACGCAGGTTCAAATCTCAGAAGGGACATGAACTGTTCCTTCAAGGTAGCTGCAGATACGCCTTGCTGACTGGTGAGTGCCAATTAGCACGAAACCTATGTAGGTCAGGTAAGGCTCCCTGTGACCGATTACCTCCAACCTTCTAATCATAATTAACACCGCGTAGTCGTTGAACTCATTTAGGAACTGAGCTGATCAGCTCATATCAGTTAATCAATAAATAGTATGTAATATAGTAAGTAGCGTTAAGCTAAGCTTCCTGAATGATTTAAGACAAACAACACATAGACATAGGTGTACTAATAACTGAGAAGAAGTGTTTAATTAATTAATTTTAAATCACATAATTATCGATTTTAGTTTCACGTAGTTAGATGAATAGACAGACAGACAGACAAGCAAATAGGCAAACGGATAGGCAGATGGATGGATAGACAGACAGATAGATAAACGAACAAACAACGGATAACATACACCATATTTATTCACACTGACACTAACTAAGTAACTAAAACAAGAATTACCTACAATAAAATATGTATATAATATCATGTAGAAAGGCATTGGTGTTTTATTGATTTATTTTCTATGAATAATTGGCTGGCATTTTTGTTTCTCTAGATTTTTGTTTTATTTCTCTCTCTCTCTCTCCTTCTCTCGGATGTTTGTGATCTCAGCACGAAAATCACCTGCTGATTTTATTGTACTCTAATTACACACACACACAGAGGAATTTGATTTATCACTAACGGAATTATAGAGAAAATGAAAAGATAATTCAGCGAAGAAAATTTTCTTTAATTTCATACATTTATTCCCCTTAATGAATTTGAATAAAGCAAGAACTACAGTTTTAGCAGAATAATAAAGTGGTACCGTCACATCGTTTATTTCGTTGCCTTCTCGTCAGCTGCTTACAGGGTAAAGACATTATTAAATGTATCCATAGAAACGATTTTAACATACTTGCACAGAGTTCATTTTAAACAGAAATCAATCAATCGATCAATATATGCATGCAGTAATAATATATTCATATATGTATGCAATATTAAACACTATTCCGAACAATAATAATCACACACAATGAAAACTTTTCAGCATCTCGCATTCGGATGAAAATATCCAGTTACCAGGTGGGCAAAGAAAGACTTTCTGAAAGCATAAGTCAGGTTTTAGGCGCTTGATGATAATGGCTTCAGCAAACTTAAGGAGAATTGTGCTCTTTCGCTTATTGATAATTTTGAACGACGTCCACCTCATGACCCGTGTCGAGGAGATGCCTGGCGAAAGAAAGAAGGGCATATCTACGATTTTCTGAACATGTACCAAAAACCCTATGTCTAAAGGGAACAAATGCTTTAAACAGTGCCATCGCCAGGCATCTCCTCGACACGGGTCATGAAGTGGACTTCGAAAAGTCATTCAAAATTATCAATAGGCAAAAGAGCTCAATTCTCCTTAAGTTTACTGAAGCCATTTCCATCAAGCGCCTAAAACCTGATTTGTGCGTTCAGAAAGAAGCAGTTATCAGTCTTTCTTTGCCCTGGTAACTGGATATTTTTCATCCGAATGCGAAATGCTGAAAAGTTTCCATTGTGTATGATTATTATTGCTCGGAATTGTGTTCAATATTGCATATATATGTATATATTATTAGTGTATGTGTATATTGATCGATTGATTTCTGTTTAAAATGAACTCTTTGCAAGTATGTTAAATTGTTTTTGTAGATACATTTAATAATGTCTTTGCCCTGTAAGCAGCTGACGGGGAGGCAACGAAATAAACGATGTGATGGTACCATTTTATTCTGCTAAAACTGTGGTTCTTGCTTTGTTCAAAAATTTTCTTTATCGATGAAATCATCTTCAGAGGCTGTTCAGCAACAGTTGTATTTATGTTATTTGGTTGGAGGATTTCATCATGAGCTGACAACAACTACAGAACCATTCGTTTTACTTTGGGACTCTTCAGCAGTACGTTCCCACCCACCCCCAGAGGCTTCGAACTTCGGACCTTCTGGTTACAAGGCGAGCTAGCTCGAAGACCATTAAGCAGCCTCTGGGAACCGATCCAATGGCCAGCCAGCCAGCCTATGAACCCTAACTTCCGCCAGCTAATTCATGACATAGAGTGACCACTAGCCAGTGTCATGTCGGTGGCGAGTACTTGTCCTCACAATCAACCTGCTATACCCTACTGGTGACGACTTCCCATTAGAACCCCAGGTAACTAACTATCTGAATACGGCCAGTCGCTAGTGAGCGTCAGATCAACTTTCAAATATTGGTTTTGTATGGATTTTGTTCACAGTAAGAGAGAGAACAATTGGAAAACCAGTCAGGGAGTACTGCACAGCCGGATGTTTCGTCAGCGTAGTTTGGGACTCTTCATCAGTACGTACCCACCCTCAGAGGCTTCGAACCCAGAATCTTCTGGTTACAAGGCGAGTTAGCTCGTAGACTATTTAGCCAGCCAGTCCATGGATTCTAACTTCTGCCAACTCATGACATGGCTGGACCACTTCGCAATGTCTTCTTCAAAGAGTTACTGCCTCATCTTCAACCTGCTGCACCGTACTGGTCACGGCTTTTCACTAGAACCCCAGGTAACCGCCTGAATAGAGCCAGTCGCTAGTGAGCATCTCATTGATATTCAAGTACTGGTTTTGTAGGGATCTTGTTTGATTGGTTGGTGGATTTCATCATGAGCTGACAACAGTTAGAGAACCATTGGAAAACCATTCAGGGAGTACTGGACAGCTGTTTCGTCCTAGTTTTTTTATTTACCAAAAATGGATAGTAGTCCATTATTGAGTAATAGGTGTTGGGGGGGGTGGTATTGACATAACTGATATAATTACTCAGAAGTGGTTTTAGAAGTAAAACAAAATAAAAGTTGTAAATTACGTAATATCAAGGGATTGATTATTGAACAAAGAATATTCTTTTCGATAATTTAGAAGCCTCAATAGCTCCATACGAGAACACCTGATTCAAACTGGCCACAAAGCCATCATTAAAGAGGCCTTCTCCATCATCTATCGGGTGTCAAACAAATTGCCAAAATCATCCAGGTACCGCATACTCCAAACACCATAGACTATCACGATTCACCTGAGACAACCTGTTCTCTGTGTGCAAAAAAACAGGTCTAACGGCTATTACTGCTCTGGCCTGCTGTGGAGTTTGCAAATTGAACGAAATATTCCCATATTGAGTCATAAGAAAAAGGCGTAAACAGCGAAGAAACTTTTCTTCTCGACGATTCATTTTCATGAGAAGGAAAATTATAGTAAGAAATTTACTCTGGCCACGTTAGGGCGAGTGAATGTATGTGGCGCTTTTGAATGTAGAGGTCCGGTTTCAGATCCCTAATAGGTAATGCTTCAGCTATGTACAGATGGCATATGCGAAGTCTCTTTGCACGATATTGAGGGACTCTGTGTAGCAATGTGAAGCATTCATGAGAGATGACAAGGTGTTCGAGGATGGAGCTGTTACTATTCTTCTTTTCTCCTCTGGCTATCTAACCAAGCTGGACAGTGTTCCAGAATACGTTTGTGGACTTGACGTACGCAACGTACGGCCGATATTCTTTGCTCCACACGAACAAGTAAATTGATAAATACACGTAGGTTGCAAATTCATAAATACAGCCCTTTACATCGGCCCTTTTGTTATGGCCCTCCATCCTGTACATATAAATTCTCCTACCCGTTGTCATTACACTTACACACTGACACAATACAAAGCACATAAATTTCAACCTTGAAAGACCCTTTTTCTCTACCTTCGTCCTTGACATGATCACTCATCCATCTGAAGTTTATAATCAATATGAATAGAACTTAATAGGAACATGACTCATGAGGATTTATTACCACTCATTCGTTGTCATTCATAATTATTTACTTTGTAATATTGGTGATCAATTTAGTATTACAGTTTTACATATTTAATTCCATTCAAGATTTTCCCGTCGATTGATTGAACCGAAGTGCTCGGTCTCAGGTTGACATGCTTGTCGGCTTCTTGTGCAGATGCTTCGACGATGTCTGGCCATGTAATTAGAAGTTAACTGGTGAATGGTGACTAGCAGTGGAATCCAGGATAACGCGCATTTCATCCTATTTGGGACTCGTCATCTGGATGTACCTGCATTCCTCAGTCAGTGAGTGATGATGATGTTCCCACCGAGGCTCGAACCCAGTGCCCATAGTTTCAAACGCCACAAAGTTATCCATTAGACCACTTAGGCCATGAGAGCCACCTCTTGTGCAATGAACGGGTCATATTAATTAATATGCATCCAGATGACGAGTCCCAAATAGGACGAAATGCGCTTTATCCTGGATTCCACTGCTAGTCACCATCCACCAACTAATTTTACATATTACCACATACATTATATATTTTGGACCATAATCTATTCACAGTCTCATTGCAAATAACTTTTGGAATTCTGATCTAACTGATTCGATGTTACTCTCTTTTGAAAAAAAACCACTCATGTTGTCAATAACAATCATTCTGTCATTATTATGTATGGATATATAACTGTAGTACCTGATGAAGAAGAGGTTATCTAGAAGAATATTATTTATTCAATAATCATATTTTTGAAATTTCGAATTTTGTTTTATTCCTTTACTTCAGGCTAGAGGCTTGAAGTTTCGGTAGCTAGCCTCATGCTCAACCTCTCCTCTTCACCAGTTTTTTATAACTGGCTAAGTGAGATAAAGGAGTCCGTCGGCCGGGGATCGAACCTTGGACCACGTGCGTGGTTGGCGATCATTCTACTATCTGTGCCACCGACGCAATGAAATTTCGAATGGATATCTTTAATCAATTATGTAATACTCAACAATGGCATAAAGGAAGAAAGCGTTAGAAATTTGATAAGGTTAGAATTGTTATTGAGTAGGGAGAAGAAAGGTGGTAGTTGAGTGTCAGTTTAACAAGTGTGATGACAGCTTTTGATGTAAATAATAATAGCTTTATTTGAAACAGTAGTTTTTGGTACATATAGGGAATCTTCAGCATGTAGTACAGTTTATTTCATGATATTAGATGGTTGGAGGCAATCGGCAGGAAGCCTTGGACCTAGGTTTCGTGCTAGTTGGTACTCAGCAGCAAGGCTTATCTGCATCCTTGAAGGGACTCATGTCCCTTCTGAGATTCGAACCCGCGTCACCCAGTGCTGCAGTCAGAGACATTACCACTGAGCTATTTGGGCTCGTGATTGACCTCCTGTAGGACTGTAGTGGATATTTTGACTTGACACTAGTAACTAGTGTGATGTTTCTAGTCCTCTTTTTGGTGCATACTGAATCCCATCAGTCAGGTTTGTAATGTGGCCACCATTCTAGGTAGCTCACCAACAAGGTGCACATTGATTTGATGATATTAGATGGGTGGAGGCTGATGAATGATGCTGATGAGGTCAGGCAAGGCTTCCTGCCGATTGCCTCCAACCATCTAATATCATCAAATCAATGTGCACCGTGATGGCGAGCTACCTAGAATGGTGGCCACATTACAAACCTGACTGTCAGAATTCAGTCTGCACCAAAGAGAAGATTAGAAACAACACACCAGTTACTAGTGTCAAGTCAAAATACAGTTTATTTCACCTAATTACCTCATTACACGGGTAATAATTAAAACAAGACATTTATATAGATAACATTATTCATATTATGGATCGGGTCCTAGTGGCTTAATAATCTACGAGCTAGCTCGCCTTGTAACCAGAAGGTCCTGGGTTCGAACTCCTTGTGATGGGTGCGTACTAATGAAGAGTCCCAAACTACGCTGTCCAGTACTCCCTGACTGGTTTTCCAATGGCTCTCTAATTGATGTCAGCCCATAATGAAATCCTCCAACCACTCAAGTGGAAATATTAACAACAATATAATAATGAAAAAGTGAAACGAGGCTCGTTTACGTAGAGTTCCTCAGTAAGTTGGTAGTGTCCTGCCTTACACCTTTCTCATCACATAAAATGTGTGTTAAACAAGGTATTGTGGAGATTTTGTGCTTAGTCATCCAAGACTGTATAGTCTTCTATAGTTTCTTCTAGTCCCCTATGTGATGAGATGCAGCAAGGGGAGAGTTGTGTGTACGCAGAATATGTTCATAGTCTGAGAAGATATAATATTGTCTAATTTCTTGTATCAGTGCATGTGTCTATCTACAACAACAGTATTGACGAGTTGGTTTAGTGACATCCCTACCCCACCCACCCTACTGACAGTCTTTAGTGTCTTTCACAGTGTAGCTGAGTCTTCGTTACTTAGCCCGGGAAATATTAAGGGGGAGGGGAATAGAGAAGAATAGGTAGAATACAAGAATTGACAAACTGTAACAGTAGAGAGTGAGTGAGATTGTCTTGACTTCCTTATGTAGAACGTTAAACGGAATACCTTTCTAGAGACTAACATGATGTTTGGGAATACCAGTGAAGATCAGAGGAAGTAGACGGTCGAAGGTGTTTAACATTCGATTTATTTTCAACTTCTGTGTCATCTATGTTAGTGGAACCGTGCGAACTCACCAGTTCATGTATAATTTGCCATTGCCTCTAAAGGTGAAATTAACAACCTGACTGATATTTGGAGAGATTTAACTTAAGACCGTTTGAAAAAGACCACTAACTAATTCTTTTTTTAATTGAAATGTTATTGATTTTGGAACAATCTGTCTGAGAAGTAAGTGGGTATAGAAACAGTCAGATCATCGACACACTTAACAAAGTTTTGGTTTCATCAATCAGAATGGGGCAAGTCATGTTAGAAGGAAGAAAACAGAAAATGAGAAAGAACACCACCTTGAGGAACATCAGCTAGGGTAAGCGAATCAGTGGAGTACTGCCGATTATTTACAGTGTATTGCTTCCTAACAGAAAAATGAGCCTGCTTGTGTCCCAGTAAGCCTGTTTAACAAAAGAGGCCTAGGCACAGAGTCAACGGCAGATGCTTGATCAAGGAAGTCACACTGAACATGTGTGTGGCACCTCTTTCTAAATTAGAGGCAATATTATGATATAAGACAACGGTGACATCTAAAGTACACCTTTATATATATGTCCAAACCAAGTTCACTTTTAACAGTTTCAAAAAAATGTGGGCATTAGTTATATATGATATTCATTATAATAAAGATTTTTTTTGGTATTTCCCAATGAATGAAAAACAAAACGATTTTGTTGTTTTTACTGACGTTTCGCTATTTAATGCTGCTGCTAATAGCTTTATCAAAGTAGTTATTATTAAACCAGAATTTACAAAATCCACTCAGCTTATATATATATGACAAATTAATCATCGTTCGTCGGCATGGGGTCATTTTTGCGTTGTTCTCAAGTCGGCCAATTGGTAAAAATAACAAAACCAAGTGCAGACGATATCAGAAAAGTACTCAACAAGCAGACATCAGAGTTTTCTTCAAAACCTCGGACACACTGCAAAGCAACCTTGTCCATATAAAAGACCAAATCCCTAAATCTTTATCTAATTGTGTCTATAAAATAAAATGCTTAGAATGTGATACGATATACATCGGACAAACATCTTGAAAAGTCAAAATCAGAAGAAATGAACACCGTAGAGCATCTGTTTGACCACTGAGAAATCCGGTTGAACTAGAAAAACTTGAAAAATCATCAGCCATTGGTCTACATGCTATAGAATCACGCCACAAAATTGATTTGGACAATATTGAAATCATCATCCAGAAAAACTTAGGGAATCAAAAAGAACGTCTAATATCAGAAGCATTTCATTTCAAGTGGAATCCAAATTGTCTGAATAGGAATGGTGAACTAAAACAGAATTTAACCTGGTTTACAATACCCAACCCCCATCCCCCATGAAATGACAAAATCAACATGAATGTGATAAGCAATTTCATTATGTAAACACACGCTGCTTTTATAATTTTGCACACTTATCAAATCCAATAATCTACACCTGGCTTTGTTATCACAACCGATTGGCCAATTTGACAAAGCGAAAATGCCCCCATGCTGAGGAACGATGATTAAGTTGCTATTTATAAGTGGATAATACTTTGACAAAGCTACTAGAGGCATTAAATAGCGAAACGTCAGTTAAAGCAGTATCGTTGATATATATATATATATATTCTTAGAAGACAGGAAAAATATGTTGGGCTGACTAAAAGACTATGGAATATTTTGACTTTGTGGATAATTTATGACTAATGTCACACAAATTAGATCTACAAATGAAAGGGGATAAAGTTATATACTACTAACTACTCACCTGAATCAATCAATTAGTAATATATACTTTAGTGCGATTATGCTTGCCTTCTTAATTACCATTTATGCCACCAAGAAGATCAATACATTCTGCGTGTCTGTGATTTGTGTATTGTAAGAACCTCACTTCGAAACCAAGACAAACCTTCATTAGAATATGCAGTTAGCAACAATACTAAGGTTGGGATTTTCAAAACTGATATCAAGTCTGTTGTTCTGTGTGGTTCAGAGACTTGGAGTGAGTCTAACAGAAAGCATTAAAAGCGGGCTTCAGATTTTTGTCAGCAGCTGCCTACATTTAACAGTGTAGATCAGATGACGAGAAAGCATCAGTGGAAATGAACCAACCAGCAAGTGGGTAGAATTAAATAGGGATGGAGAACCCGAATAGCTCAGTGGTAACATCTCTGACTACATCACTGGGTGAGACGGGTTCGAATCTCAGAAGGGACATGATTCCCCTTCAAGATTCCAGGTACATCTGGGGGCGTCGATGGTTCAGGGGTAGAATACTTACCAACTATGTATGTGGTCAGGGGTTCGACCCCCAGGTGATGCACTCCTGAACCTCCTTCAGCCGGTAGTAAAACCAGTAAACAGGGAAGGTCGGGCGTGGAGCTAGAGCCCCCCCTCACCGCCGTAAAAATAAAACCACTTCTACCGAGACTTCACAGTTTTAGCTTGAAGCCCTGCGTTCCACTGGGAACGTAAAGGAGTAAAATAGTTGTATAAATAAATAAGGATGGATAAGACATACACACGGAAAAACAGTTGGGTGACATTACACTCAAGGCAATCGCACCAGTGGTTCACGAATGGCAGACAACGAGTTAGGTGTGGGTCTGAGGGTGACATGGAGAAGATCCTTTGAGGAGGAAACAAAAGTTTATAGGTAACTGGGGAAGCCAGTCAGCTAAAAAGGAGTGAAGAAAACAAGATGGAATGCAGACATACTATTGAGACCTTGTACTCTACTCGAAACTCAAGGGAATATTACTGATGATAATTTTTGTTTCACATATTTAACAGCAACTAAGAGAGGAAACATGCAGGTTCAACTCTAGTAGAATACAACTATATACACACATATCATTCCTTTGAGTCCTTAGTAGAACAGACGTAAGTTTCGAAGCTTAAACTTCGAAGTTTCAGTATAGGAGGTGTTACTCTTTCCTTTTATGAAGTGAGGAGGGGGGTTGGTAGATTCACGCCCTCAATCGCCACCTCTTTACCGGGCTAAGTAACGTCTAAGTGAGGTTTAAGAATGCATTCGTGGGGGATCGAACTCAATACCACATGCATAGTTAGCAAACATTCTACCAGTGTACCACTGACGAAGTTGAGGTCCCATTGCCAACTATGATCTGTGTGTAGTTGACCAAATCTCCTGAGACGATGTCCATATAACTGACTAATTTTTAATTTAAAAAGGAATGAGATCACAGAATTGATCCTCAGCTGTTGGATAGGTTGCACTTTCATCTGAAAATCAGTGAAACATCATCTTACCAGTCATATGAATGTAGGATTAGTAAATGTTTGTTAACTATAACCACTGTGAGTACATAAAAGGCACAAAGAGAGAGAGGTGCTGGTAGTCTGGCATCTTAAGAAATAACACCAATCGATGTATCATATGCATATCTTCATTGCTTTAGCCATTTGTGCCGAAACACATACGACTTTATCTGGGAATAAGTCTGTAGCGGTCAAACTGAAAGATGTCAACGTAAGCTATTGAAGGCTAGTTTGCTTATCTGGACTTGAGATGGGACAACAGCCTAACTAAGTACGCATATACAATGTAAAGACTGCGGAATACTTCGTCAACGAGGTGGTGAAACGTGTGTGCTGCATTCCGCGTCATCAACTTCCTAACTTCACATATACTACATCGACTGGTTTAAGAAATTATTGTTTATTTTTCTTGATGTTCCCCTGATGAAAGAAAGGTTCTTTGCTATTTTTTAAATCATGGAAAATTCCCATTGTAACATATAGAAAATCAAAACAAATGATTCAGTGAAGAGACTCTTTTCAACGAATTTATCATCAAGCTGTACAATCGTATATATATGGTTTTTAAGAAGTTATATCCGGTGAGGGAATTGAAATAGCTCTACCAATTCTTCATTTTTTCATTTTTGTCTATTCAATTTGTATACTCTTCCTTATTAAGTCAATTGTTACTATTACTACTCTCACTTTTAATTGTCCCCGGTATTATTTCACTTGTTCCACTTGTCATTCTAAATCAATTCCTTTATGCAACATTAAATTCTATGCTATTAAATTTCATACAATATTACGTAACATTTTTATTTTTTCGATTTGTCTACTAATCTTATAATCGCACACCTTTTTCAAGTTCTATCCATCCTATGAATTATTCTATATATGACATTAATTTGTTTTGCCACTTGACACTAAACTATGATTATAATCACAAACATTTTAGTTTTAATTGCACTTCATATTATTATTATTATTTCATGCATTTCATTCAATTCCGTCACCGGATATAATATCTTAAAAACCATATATATATACGATTGTACAGCTTGATAATAAATTCGTTGAAAAGAAAGGTTGTCGAAAAGGGAATATTGTTTGTTCATACTGAACTTAGTCTTTTATTTTTCTGATTCTATTAACTTTTAACATATCAGAAAATTGAAGCTGCTTGTGTGTTTTTTTCAAGTGTCGGGATTATAAAAATAAGTTTTGTGTCAGTGAATTTATGTGTACATGACAACAATTCGTTGAATAGCACTGGGGAGTGTTTATTACTGCCCTTATTCTATTGAAAACGGGTAAGTAGGTAAAATCAAAAGGCGCGACATATATCTCCTGATATCAGTGCATGTGTTTACACTCTCTACCTAAATAAACACCCTACACAGGACATAATCATCCTGTCGTTCTAAACTAGACACCCCAAATAAACGTAATTTAGGCCTCTGAGAGAACTGGCGCGAAATGATGCTCGAATCCAAGCCAAGCGAAATATTAAATCGCGTCATCCTGGAGGGACTAAAAATAGCAATGGATGCGAAAATCCATCCAGAACAAGATAGATTCAGGAAAGGCAAATGACGTGTTGATCAAATTGCAGCTCTACGCATCATCATCATGGGACAAAGCACAGAACAGCAGTTAAACCTCTACTTCAATTTCGTCGATTTTGAAAAACCCTTCAACAGACCTGATTGCGAAGTAATTTGGAAACTTTTTAAGTGCCATGCGGGTACGGTGCGCCAAATCTTTATCAACCTCATTCAACAGCTGGCTATATGAGAATGCCACATGTCAAGTGATCCTCGACGGAAAACTCAGCAAAGCGTTCGAAGTGCATACAGGAGTAAGACAAGGCTGCCTGTCTATTATCACCGATGATGATATTCTCAATTGTGGTGGACTGGACTATGCGTTAGACTATGAGTTGGGAGCGAGGAGACAGTAATACGCTGTACGATCGATAAGAAGACACTAGAATATCTGGATTTCTTGCCTGGATGATTTATTTCTAATATCACATAAATAAAGAGACCTATAGGCGAAAACCATCAAGTTGGCAGAAGGGGAAGTCAGTGAAGATAGGCCTTCAAGTGAACATAGAGAAGACGGAGGTGATGAAGACAACCAATCACTATCAACGGGAAAGATTTGACAGAGTTTACTTCCTTCACTTATCTAGACAGCATCGTTTCAACTGCAGCCAGTCAGGACAGATGAGGATGTTAAAGCCACAACTGGAATGGCAAGACAGACAGTCACAGCTCAGAAATCACTTCGGAAAAATGTTACGCTTTGCATGAACAGTAACATTCAAAGTTGCAACATCCCTTTTAAGTTGATCAGTTCTTCTATATGGGTCTGAAACTTGGTCAGCGCGCCACGAAAATCATTTCAAACAGGATACTGCAGACTTTTGACAACATCTGCCCACTTCACTGGCTCCATGTTGAAGATCAGATGCACTGTCAGGAAAAATTAGCATCAGCAAACTCTGGGAATGAACCAATCAAGAATCTGTCGGTCAACAAATAGTCCGAAGAAAGTGGAGATGGATTGGACATACGCTGAGGAGACCGCTGACGGACATAACGCATCAGGCGGGAGTTAAATTAGAACCTCTGTGGGAAACGATGAGTTAGGAGCTGGTGCTATGGTGACAAGGAGGAGATTGTGTCAGCAAGAGGAGAAGTCAGGCAGCTAATAAAGAGGACTGCAGAGAAGACTACAGGACAAAACGGACGTGTGTTACTGAAGCCCTAATTTCCACTCGGAACCCAATGAGATTAATATTGATAAATACAAGTATGCTCAAGTCGAATCAAATCGGCGTTACTCCGTGCAGCAATTGGAAATGTTAATACTGAGTCATTTGGGTGATGCGAAGATGTTACATGAAACAAACCTCAGAAATCACAAGCAAGAGTATTTCTGAAATAACGGCTAGAATACTAAAACCATTCGGAAAAGATATCACACACGCACATGTACACGCACACACAAACTAACACACAGTCATTTCATTTCATAACTTGCATATCGAGAAACTTAATAGCAACACCAAGTGTAGAATAAATTGTGACTCCGAGTCCAAGAGCATAAATTCATATAGGTGTACAACCTGAGCATTGTGGCAGTATGTCATTCCAAATTAATTTGTTTATTCGATGAATCACACACAGTGAAACAGTATCACACTTACTAGATGACTAAGTTTCGAACACACCTGATTATTGTTCATAATCATAACATCAATTATAACCACACCACTTCGAAAATTTGGTTTTATAGTTGTTTTTTTATTCCTTCCCGTTTGTCTTAGGGGTAGTAGAATTTTCTAGATGCCCAGTGCAAGTGTTGAATCATTTCTGTTTTAAGTATTCTCAGCTGATTTGGTAAATAAAGCTTCCCTTATCGATCTCTCCCTCCATTCACTCTGTTATATTAGATTTTAGAAGTGTCATCTTATCCCATCCAACTTTATGGTTGTGTGCAATTGTATGTGGTTCTACAGCTGAACTATGCTCTAGATTTTGCTAGGTTCTTATGCTCCGGTAATCTCAATGACTGCACCTGTTCTACTACTTTGACCTGAAAATCATACCAGTAGGGTATTAGACATACTAAATTGTCTTATTTAGTGGGTCCCACGGGGTCCTTTAACCTGCAAAGCTTGTTTCTAATTGAGTTTGTGGACAGCTTGAATTCCACTTTTATTCCTTCTTGCATTGTTAAGAATCCTACAGAAGGTTACCGAGTTTCCTTCTCTGTAGGGAATTCCTACTGATGATTTAGATTCCTTATTGTTGGTGTTGTCATCATTCTGTGCATATTTGTCATACATATCGTCACTATAATAATTGATTGATTTGTCTCAACTACAGGAAGAACGGACGAGGATGTCAAATCGAGAATTGGGAAGGCGAGAAACACATTCATCAACCTGTAACCAATCTGCAAATCTTCGTCACTCAACTCAGCACCAACAACAAAATTCGGATTTTCAATACAAACGTCAAGTCAGTCAGTTCTTCTACACGGATCAGAAACTTGGCGGGTCACAAAGAATATTTCCAACAGCCTGTTGCAGACCTTTATCAACAACTGTTTTCGCTCTATACTGAAGATCAGATGGCCGGAAAGAATCAAAAACAAGAAACAAACTATGGGAACAAACAAAACAAGAACCAATCGCTCAACAAATATGCAGGAGAAAGAAGTGGAGATGGATTGGACACTCGCTCAGGAGGCCACTGGGTGACATCGCACGTCAGGCCAACGCTCGAATGGAATCCGAAAGGGAGGCGACGAGTGGGACGTCCAAGGGTGAGATGGAGAAGATCGTGTGAAGAGGAGTTGAAACAGTATGGATTAACATGGATGCAGGTGAAAAGTACGGCAGAAGATAGAAGCAAGTGGAGACGTGCAGTTGAAACCCTATGTTCCACTAGGAACCCAAGGGAACAATAATAATAATCAAGGTAATTATTAAGTTTCAAAGCTCCTCTTATATACCTTACTTCTTGTCTTAGATTTTTGTTGGTACTGCTTAGTTTTTGTGCCTTATTATTTGAACATTTCACCAATCCTATTTTTCCTGACATTGGGTGGGATGATCGGAAGTTTAAATATGTGTTTGAATGTGTGGGTTTCCTGTCAACACACTAGTGTGTTTAACTTCCCATCTTCTTTCCTTTTTACGCTACAGTCTAACATTGGCAGTTCCCCTTCCTGACTTTCCAATTCATAAGTGAATTGAATTACCTCCACCTTTGAGTTAATGTGTTCGAAAAATCTATCTATAGTCCTGTGTTCTAAGTACAGTGAATGTGTCATCTACATACCTCCACCATACTCTAGGGATGGGGCTGACGGTTTCAATCGCCACGTTTTCCCACCTATCCATGAATATATCTGCCACAATCGGGGGATATTAGGGACATAAAGTAGTTTTGACTGTCAAAATACACACAACATGTATGGCCATCTTCAATCAATCAATCAATTAAAAATTATAAATTTAAGAAATACTCTAAACACTTACTGCAACAACAGCAGACAAAACATGAATTATGATATAAATATCCCATAGCATAACATGCATCCGTCAAATTAACAATTCTCAGACTGCATTCAGCACAATTACCAAATATTCTTGGAGTTGATCCAATCGGAGAGGTTGGTTGTGTATTACTACCAGTTGTCAGTTCATTTCCACTCCCATAACCACTACTTCCTGGTGTTCCAACACGCATACTACTATCATTCATCCCTGTTGTCACTAAGTTATATTATTAGTAGTATTGTTCGATGGTAGTGGCGTCGTCGTTGTATCAGCAGACATGATCATACGTGCAGGAGTACTCCGTGTTGATGAATTCATTATTCGATTGGGGCGTTCATTATTCACAGGGATATGATAGGCGGATGCTGATGTGGATGTCATGAAATATTGTTATTACTATCAATATTATTATTATTATTGATTTTATCAGGTAATTATTGATTTGTTAAATGTTAAACTTTTCATTCAGAATATATTATGTTTAAACTTCCACAAAACGTAGCTATTTATTGCTTCTGACAAATATGTACATTTATATATACATATAGATAATTCTTTACTGTGTACAATACTGAATGAAAAAGGCAAAGTTAAATTCTATTCTTTTTCTTCTTATAATAATTATTATTTTGATTATTCTGATTAAGGTTACAAATTCTTCCTTAAAAACTCTTTTATTCTTTGCATATTTTTGTTGTGCAAGTAAAATGGTACATAAGAAATAGGCACATTTTTAATGCTGATTGACTAACTAACTGACTGACTGACTATATTATCAACATTTTGTAATTACCGCTAACTACTTCATTGATTCACTAAGGTGCGCACACACACGCAGAGGCATACATTAGTTTACATGCAACACACACACGCATGCATACACAATACTGTGTATTGACAAACAAACATATCTTTTATTAACCAATCAAAATGCAGCATTAGACGATTGAATTTTACTAGCTTGATTCTTATTGGTTGATATTGGTTATTAATATGTATATATATAGATATACATATATATGTCTGTAATTGTTATTCTGATTATTTAATCAATAAATATGCACAATTTGTCAATAATGCCATATATATGTGTGCTTTGCTGTACTGTGTTATGTTGTATTGAAGACCAGAAAATAAAAAGAAAGCATAGCAAAATGTAAATTACATTGAGAGGTGAAGCATATCTTCATTTCATTCAGTTCTCTGATGTCGCTATTTAGCTGGTTGGCTTCACGATTGTCAGTAAGTAACTCTGACTTCTTGCCCCTCTTCACAGGAATTCCTCCATGGCATTACTTGGACTCAAGTCGAACACGTCTTTTCCCATTGTGGTTCTGCTAGACAGCCTAGTCGGCGTGTGTTCAGTCAGTGGTGTGTTCAGCGTGTATGTCCAACTTGTGTCCACTTTCTTCTGCATATTTGTTGGGTGACAGGTTCCTTGTTGGTTCTATATACTACTGACCGATTAAGATGAGTAGTTAGTTGTATACGACTCACAGCAAACAGTAGTGCATTCTAGGCAGCTAGATCAATTGAAGTGATCTTAACACTGGATGATGGTTTCGGTAGTTTGAGGCCGAGCTCATCAGTGGGGATGGGGTGTGCAGACGGTAGAACTCAGCT
>OX235276.1:77821786-77871811 GCA_944472155.2 Trichobilharzia szidati | reverse complement strand
CCTCTCTGTGTGAAACAGTACAAAAACAATCAACCGTTATAAACTCCTAGGGGGGCAATTAGAATAAGAGATTAATTTATAGGCTCGTAGCATTGTATATTCCTTCAAGTTGGATCAAGTGTGAAAACGTATTATGTATGCCAAGACTCCTCTGACATTGTTGAGCAATATTAGTTGACATAAGATTAGGTGAGAAAAGAGTTAAAGGTGGTCAGACTGAATCAGTAGCACAGCTTCCATGAAGTCTTTGACTGTTGATCTAAGGCAGCCAACCAACTTGCGTTCCATCTCCAGTGTTATTTAGTGTAACAGGGTGAACACTGTTGACGTTAGGCTTCGGTTGAGTGCCAGGTAAAGAGAGAGAATCAATCGACGAGGTTCAGAAGCGACATAGATTGAGAAGGTTAGGATGTGTGTTACGCATGTCTAGCCATCGCCTTCCTCGATGGGCAACGTTAGCTGACATAGGATGGATCAGGTTGGAAAAGAGCTAGCGTTGGTGTTCAAACCAAAACTTGGAATCGGTCCATGAAATCTTTGACAGTTGATTTGAGTCAGGCATGTAGGGAGGCGTAGACTTCCTGACTGGTTGAGGTCCTCCGGATGGTAAGAACCAATGACTGGATAATGTTACTGATATGCCACGAAATTGTTCTCAATGGTGCGTGTGTATTCACTCCCCTAAATCCATTAAGTCGTCATGTTGTTGTATGTTACTACGCTTTTTCTCACATATTTCTGCTCACCATAGCTCTTCAGAATTTTCCTTTTCTTCTTTTCTACCTTCGTGTACCACCTGGAGTTTAGCAGCTTGACCTGCTACTCAGATTAATTAGCGCTAAACCCTCTGTGTCCATTTCCATATCTTCTTCAGGGCAAGAACAATTAGTGGTTATATGAAATTACAAGAGGCAATGATTGTTTCCAGTTCTTCGATATACCTTTATATTTCATCAGAACTCTAGTTAGTATCGATACTTAAGCGCAGGATTTGAATTTGCTGTAAAAGAGTCTGTCTGTTTTCGACATAGAACTTTGCCCATGTGTGAGGCAGTTCAAGTCGCCACATTCCATGTAGCACACAAAGCAAGAGAAGAAAGTAAAAAGGAATGCAAAATAGAAACAGTAAACAGAGGTGTGAGACAAAGGAATAGTAATAACGAAGAACAAAACAGTTTCATTGGAAATCATAAGTCACGAGGAGTGGATGCATCTGCGCCAGCCATTGAGAACGACCATTTTGAGCCATATCACCAATTGTTTCCAACCATTGGTTTTTACAGTCCCGAGGACCCCAACCAGGAAGTCTACAGCTTCCTACGTGGCTTAGACTAACTGTTGTATATTTCACTGACTGATGAGGTCATGTTTTGGTTTGACAGCCGCTAGCTCTTTTCCAGCCTGACCCTATATCAGCTAACATTGCCCATTGTCGAGGAAGGCGATGACTAGGCATACGTAACACATGTCCTAACCATCTCAGTCGATGCAATTTCACAGTCTCGTCGACTGATTTCCCCTCCTTACCTAGCACTCACCTGATGCCTAACCTCAATATTGCTCACCTTATCATACCACTTCACGCGGGAGATAGAACGCAGACACCTATGACCAAAGACAGGTAGCTAGCCTTTTCATGTCTTCCGCTCTCAATGACCAGGTCTCACAGCCATAAAGGAGGACGGAGCGGAATGCTGAGCAGTACACACGCCCTTTCGTCGATAGTCGGATATCACGTCTACTAAGCCAGAGACGGCGTAAACTGGCATATGCGAAACTAGCCCTCTGTATTCGTGCTGAGATTTCGTCAGAGTATCACGAACTAGTTCACAGATAATCGTTCAAAATAGGATTCAGTTGAGCGGCTACTAGCTCTCTACTTGAAAGTCTAGTGGAAATTACACATAAAATCTTCTTACAATTTTAGAGTTTTTCCCAAATATGGGGTTAAAAGAGCTGTATATCACAGGTAAGGCTTGTAGGCACATTTTAGCGATGCCTAAGGAACTGCAGTTAAAGTTGGTAATGTCTGTAATGTCACTCGGTATAACATTTGAAAGTTGAAAACCAGAATACAAAGACTCTTCATGTATTTTTAAAAGACTAGAAAGGGTGTTTTATTACCAGAAGTTGTCAGCGATAGTATCACAGTTATGGAAGTGGTTGACAGCAAAAAAACTTTGTATCCTAATCAAAGTTTCAACGCTCCTAATACTTTCTCGCTGCCCATACGATATGTGGGCGGAAATTGTCAACATAGGAGTTAACATTCAATGTAAATCCCTCCACAGACAAATACCAGTTACAGGACAAATGGAAATCAATAAGCTCACTGAATGTCTGTTTTTGTCATAATTTGGGACTCTTCAGCAATATGCAACTGAACAAGTTATAGCTGAATTCTAACACACTGACTAAATAAATGGTCAATGACTTGACCTTATAACGTACGTTCCTAGGGTTCCGTCGCTGGTTAGGTCATGGGTGAGCACATCTGAAGAGTCCCAAGCTGTAACGAAACACCTGTCTAATGCTCCATCGTTTTCAGCGACTATCTTAGCAGTAATAACATCAGTTGTTGAAGTCTATTTTGGTATGAAATGCTTAATGATAGGCCGTTTTGTCACAACTCAGCATCTATGATCCCAGAGAGGGATCAAACACAAGCCTTCAAATGAGCACATTACTATTCAGATTACTTGATCCGAATCCAATGGTCCATGAATACTAACCTCTGTCACTTAGCTTTATATCGTCACCGCTAACGCATATCGTTAATATATATATATATATATAGGTGCAAAACTTGGGTACTTCGGTATTATCTAATTCCACACTAATTTGTTTATCGGATATCACACAGGCACATAGTGAAATAGTAATATTTACTGGATAAGAACGTCTAAAACACGATTTATTATTTATAATCGTATCGGTTGCAATTACACAACTTCAAAAGAAATTTAGGGGAAAAAAGCTTAGCTTTGCATGACATACAACCAACGATACAACAGGATGGGATAAAATTATTGTTATTATTATCCTTCTACTTTTTTTTATTCCTTTGTGTTCTGAGTGGAGCACAGGGCTTCAAGCTTGAGTTTTGAAGTTTCCGTAGCACCTTTTCTTTTTTCCTGCGTACCGCCAGTGTGCGCCGTCTGGGATTCGAAGCCCGGATCACGTGCATGGTTGACGAACATTCTACCACTAAACCACCAACGTACAGAAACCAGAAGATACTGAATTCCTATTTTGTCCTACTTTGAGACTCTTCAACTGTACACACCCGCCGGAGCCCGAACCCAGAACCTTCAGGTTGTAAGGCTAGCTCGTAGACCATTAAGCCAAAAATGAAAGTCTTAAATCCTAATATCGCAGGTTGAAAAGAGAGATATTTATAAATGAAGCTTTATTCATCGAATCATTTGAGAATAGTTGCAGTAAGAATGACTGAACACCTAGCCTGGACATGTGGAAAATTCAATCAGCACTACGACCAATGGGAAAGAGGAATTATTACTATAAGCGTTGGTTTTCAGGGATCTGATTGGTTACTGGTTTGATCACAAGCTGACATCAGTTAAAGAACCTAGGAGTACTGGAAAGCTGATTGGTCCCAGCTTAGAATAATTCAGCCAATCAAATCCCTTCAGACTAACACTTGACATTTTATATAGTTTGGTTTGTAAGGGTTAGTTATGTTTTTACGAGTTGATCACGGATTGATATCAGTTAGAGAACCATTGAAAACCAGGGAGTACTGGACAGGTGCTGTTTCATCCTAGTTTGGTATACGAGCTTGCCTTGTAACCAGAAGGTCTTGGTTTCAAACATCAGTGGATGCACACTGATGAAGAGTCCCAAGGTAGGACGAAATGTGCTTCAGATACTACGGTGAGGGTTTTCAGTGATTCTATAACTGATATTAATCAGTTCCTGATCAGTTTTGAGGTCAGTCGAATCCGTACAGACTAACATCTAAGAATATATTGTATAATTTATTTTTGTTATTTTTTATTATGAAAAGATTATTGCTACTATTATTATTTTTTTTTAAATAGTAACTATTCATCTTGGAAAGGTTCGTCATCTGGCAAGTATGGACAAAACAAACTCTGCAGGATCATTTAGTATCGATTTGATGATTCATCTTTCAGAGAAAGAGATCTTGTATCCTTTTTTATGAAATTAACAATGATCACTATATATATATATATATATATATATATATATATATATATGATTGAGCAGTTAAGGACATTCCCTTCGATAACTTCTTCCTTCATCTGGCTCTACAATTATATATGCACACACATAATATTCAAAGAGTAAATGTTGCTATTGACAACCATAACATTTTTAAGTTTGAACACAGATTAATATTAGTTAAGGAAACACTGAAAACCCACTGGACAACTGTTTCATCCTAGTTTGGGACTCTTCATCAGTACTCACCCGCCACCAGAGTTTGAACTCAAGACCTTCCAGTTACAAGGCAAGCCCGTAGATTATTCAGTCAATGGGTACCAACTTAATAGCCCATGAATTGTAATTTCTATGAGCTTGTCTTGTAACCAGAAGGTTCTAGGTTCGAAATCCAGTTAGTGCGTACTGTTGATGAGTCCCGAACTGGGAGGAAACAGCTGGTTTTCCCGTACTCCAGTACTGGTTTTCTAACTGATATCAACCCTTTATCAGACTTGAAGCCGATCAAATCCTCACAAACACTCTTGAAAACTTAATGTTTTTGTTTAAATAATACTGAATGGTTAAGGTCGATACATTTACAGTTCGAAAGCATTTTTGAATGAAAATATGCATAAATAAATTAACACGAGAATTAAAGATAATTAAAACAACAATACTAACGTAAAAAAGATATAGGCGGAAGAGGAAATTGGCAGATTTTAACAATCAAGTAATGATGGCGTCTGAAAGAACTTCTTTGTCTTAAGGTGGTTTCCGAGGACTTCAGCTGTATTTATAGAAGATGAACTCGTGAGGTGAAAATAACATTATTCAGAATATGACTGAGAGATAGATAACTTTAAATGCTTTGTTAACGCCAACTTTATGTTCAATATCTACAAGGTTGTGTTAAAAGAGACAGATAAGAATACACCTGGTTTGTCCCTAACCACTCTGCAGGATGGTGTTCAGAGATCCGATGATTAAGAGGCTTCATTGTAAGCCTACAAGAAGGTATTGCAAAGAATATACTTTACACACTATTGCTGTCTTCTAAATTTCTCATGTAATCAGAAAAAGCTGTTGTGATAGAAAAGGTAGTTCGCGTAGCAAAATCCACGTCATTTTCTTTTCCAAATCAACTATACACATATATAACCTTAACTATAAAATTCAGATTTGAAACTGCCTTTATTAATAAAATAAAATGGGTATATATATTTTATATTGGTATATGGATAATATTTTTATGGCCAATCAGCTGGTTAAAGCGTATTGTATTTGAAAAACGCTTGATCTCTGACAATATTATGGAATTCGTTAAACCTCCGCCAAATGTTCATTTAAACAAAAATATTAATGAATGGTAATATTCAATGATCAATTGTCAACATTGCAAACTATGTTCGAATAATAAACCGTAACTTGTATAATTTGTTTTCTAAAAATATGTACAGATAATTTTTTTGTATTAAAATTTTTATTGAAAATAAAATTAATAAAATTTTTTGAAATAATCGAGAGTTTTAGCTCAGCTGAATGAATTTGATTTGGTTGTATTCTATGAACTTGTTTCAATTCTCCACGAATGATACAACTGTATCTCTTGACAACCTCCTTTGTTGTGATTGGTTGTTATTGTTTGCATCAGTATTGATCGTTTTTATTAACTTGGAATTTGGTCTTTTTTTTATTGTGTGGCGTATTCTTTATTAATTGATAAATTTAATCTATGATTATGTGGGTCTGTTAATCGCTGATTCCTTTGAGTACCAGGCTTCTCTGTTCAAAATTTCTTATTTTTCTCGATCAAATTGGTGTTCATAATTGTCACACGTGTATCGATATAAAAGAATACATGTCGTGTCCTCTCACACCTAATTTATGTTTTTGGATTCTGAATCAAAAGGGAAGCCCATTTTGACCAAACCTCATGGAACTTATTTTGCAGATGGTGTTGGCCTTGTCTTCATTTGATGTTGGGTCTGCATAGTACTGAATGAAATGATTGTGTTGTATGGTTTATGTGTTATATCTATTCAGAATGGTGTTAGTATTCTGGGAGGTAATTTCAGAGATATTCTTTACATATATAGTAGAATCATATTTCCAACAGTTAGATGGTTGGGATTTAGTTTGATTTAAATTTCATCACGGAGTGATATCAGTCAGAAAGCCAGGAAGTATTGAACAGGCGTTCCGTCCTATTTTGGGACTCTTTAGCAGCACTCACGCAACAAACACCTACCCGGAATCGGACGCAAAAATATCCTAATTACGAAGTGAGCATGTTGAACATGCAACCACTTTGAACAGGCACCAATCGACTAGACCTGTAGCCAAGAGATCCATAACTTCTTCTAACTCAGTAATTATTTTTTTCCTTCACGTTCCCCAGTGGAACATAGGGCTTCAAGCTGGTGGCTTGAAGTTTCTGTAGCAGTGTTTATTTTACAGGATGGAATTGCTAGCCTCATGCCCAACCTTTCCTCTTCACCAGCATTATTTCTGACTTAGCGAGGTAAAGGAGTGCGTCGGCTGGGGATCGAACCCCGGACCATGTGCATGGTCGGCGAGCGTCCTAACCGCTATGCCACCGACGCTTAACTCAGTAATGACAAGTGTGATACATTCGTTGAATTCACTGGATTAATAAGTCTACTTCTACGTAGATATTCTATTCAGGTAAATCAAAAAGGGATAAGAGGTAGACTCGTATTCTTTAGACAATGTAATTTGGAACGGGAATTCATGAACACTATTTATCGAATAAAAGACACTTTTCAAAGAGTAGAAATTACATCAAGTACCATAGTGAACCAGTTCTGTTAACAGAAATATTGAAATAGTCACTAAAATCCTACCTCAATCCGAATGAGAAAAGAGGAGTTGGGCATGGGTGTGACACTGAGGATATCTTGTAAGGAGGAGGAAACGCAAACTTATGGACTACTTTTGCAGCTAATTAAACAAAGACTGCAGAGTGAAATGGTATTGTGCCGATATAGTCGTATTTCAATTCATGTATAATCCCCATCCAGGCATTAATGAAAACAAAACATGTAGATCAGCGAAGAGTCTCTTTTCGGCGAATTCATTTTCTTAGCTGTACAATCGCAAATATATATGTTATTTTGTATGTATGTATACATTAAGTTTGTCAAACAAACATCTCTGAGAAGAACATTCTTTGCAGCAACGCTAAGAATAGTGTTCTCCAGTCGCCCACTGATCTGCAGAAGCCTCAAGGACAAGATCCCGTGTCTGACTTCTTTGTGCATATATCAGTTCATCTGCTGCTGTGAAGCCAGGTACATCGGTTGTTCGACGCGCACCCTGTCCAAGAGGATTCAAGAACACTATCCAGCATGGTTGCGAAAAGGCAATAGTGGTGCTATAAGGAGTGCGATAATTGAACACCTGGTTAACACTGATCACTCCATTTCAACAAACGCCTCCTTCAAAGTAATCTACAGAGTCAAGAATAACCTAACAAAGACAATACGGTTTCGTCTTCTTTGTATCGCTGAAGCTCTGGCCATTCACATAGAAAAACCGGAGCTGTGCATACAAAAGAGGATTACTCAACCACTTCTACTGTCTTGGTAACAACTTTTTTATTTTATTTTAATTATTTTGATGACTTAATTTTGTTTCTTTGCTTGTTCTTTAATTACTTATGATTCTTGTATTCATTTAGAACTCTTACGTAATTCGTATTATCGACTTTGTTCCTATGTGCATCCTGAGTAAAACTCACTCATTAAACTATTCATATTATTACATAACTTCTTTTAACAACTGTTTGTGACAACTCATCACCTTTGTTACTACCCTAATTTCACTAACACCTAATTTTATTGACCTTTTTCTGTATTACGTAACTCCAATTACCAATCTTCACCTGTTTAGTTAAAATAACTATAACTAATTGTATTTTTGTTTGACAAACTTAATGTACACATACATACAAAATAACATATATATATATATATATATTTGCGATTGTACAGCTAAGAAAATGAATTCGCCGAAAAGAGACTCTTCGCTGATCTACGTGTTTTGTTTTCATAGTCATATTTTCCACTGGGAATCTGAGGGAATAATAACACATTAGGAAAATTTAAGGGCTTACAGTATGCAGACAATGAAGGTATTCCTAAGTAGTACATGTGTTACAGCGGAGAGAAGACTCCTTTTGACAAATCATTTTTCGAGAGTTGGTTTGTAAGGAATCGATTTGATTAAAGCTTGATCACGAAATGGTATCAGCTGGAGAACCTTTGAAAATCATAGAATACTGGACACTCATCTGTTTCTTACTAGTGTGGAACTCTTCAGAGGTACTCACCCAAGGTCATCCGGTTACAAGTCAAGCTCGTAGATAATTTAGTCACTGGGACCCGACCGGCTGCTACAGGGTAAAGTTTCCCGGAGTTCTATGGTCAGATAGGTCCACCAGGTGGGGCGTTAGGACAAACACTTGCACGCGAATCACGAATTGGTAGAAGTTGGATTTGGTGGGCTATTGAATCAAAACAACTGTTCAATACTCCCTGATGGCTTCCAGTAGTTCTCTAACTGATATCAATCCGTGGTTAAACTTGAGTCATTTTTCGAAAGTTGCATAATTGTATCTATATTACTAGATGAGGAATTCTTCAAAAGCAAGTCAAATAAAGTTGACAATCTTCTCCAGAATAGTTTAAAAAGTATGAAGCAAAATTTAGAAATGAGCTCATGAGGAGAAATCGAGAAATGGAAGCTCCTGTTATGTAACAGTTGTTGATAGACCTAATCCACCTTACGTGAATGTGCGAAAAACACCAAAGAGTGGAAAGGATAGTAAAGTGTTTTATGAGTGAAATCTACACATAAGCGGAATAGTAGTCATTCGAATGAAATAAATATAAAATAACAAAGTTTAGATGAAACTATTTTTTTTTTTGATTTACAGCTTGATTTCCACACCGTATTTTCAGTACAAGTGTGGAACTTTCAGCATGGATATCGGTTGCCCAAATTCAGGCATACCATAGATATCGGGTGTGCGCCGGCAGGGGTTCGAACCCCGGACCATGTGCATGGTCGGCGAGAGTCCTAACCACTGTGCCACCGACGCACAGTACTCTAACTATTGTAAGGCGAGTAAGTACATGTAGTGTTTTAGATAGGCGTGAGATAAGGTTTAAAGTTCTGAATTACCTACTAGTGATTTGGCTATATCTTTCACTAACTTACACCATCTCTGGCGTAGGCGTGACATCCGGCTATCAACTAAGGGACGTGTGTACTGCTCAGAAGTTCGCCCCATCCTTCTCTATGGCTCTGAAACATGGCCAATACGAGTTGAAGACGTGAAAAGGTTGACTGTTTTTGGTCATAGATGTCTACGATCTCTTTCTCACGTTGGGTGATATAATAAGGTAAGTAATGTTGAAGTTAGGCGTAGAGTCTGGGCAAAGAGGGAAAATCAATTGAAGAGGCTACAAAGTTACATAGATTGAGATGGCTAGGTCACGTGCTGCGCATGCTTAACCATCGCCTCCCCCGACGGGCATTACTGGCTGATATAGGTGCAGGTTGGAAAAGAGTAAGTGGTGGCCAAACAAAAACGTGACATCAATCCATGAAATCCTTGACAGTTAAACTGAGTCAGTTAGGGAGATGCAGACTTCCGGGTTGGAGCCCTCGGGACTCTAAGAATCAATGGCTGGAGACAATAGGTGACATGGCTCAAAATCGTTGTCAATGGCTTACGCAGATGTATTCAGTCTCTGTAATCTTTCATATTCCTTTCTACCATTACTCACTCTGTTCCACTCCTATACTTATCACAACTCTATTGATTCTCTTCACTCATCTTCTTGTCTACCTTTGTTTGCTATTTTGGAACGTGGCAACTCGAACTGCTGCACTTTGGTGCCAAGTTCTACGTTGAATTCAGGCGGACAGGTTTGGCTTTATGTTAATAGAGGGAAAAGTCGAGGTGGTAGTCAACAAATCACTATGAAGCAGTTATGCAAAGATCCCCAATGTCAAGTGTTTTTTTCTCGACGCACTTGAGAGACTAGAACTACTGATAATCTTCTCTCTTCTGGCTAACCAAGTTGAATAATTCTCCAAAATATGCTTACAGACTTGACACTTTGAGCAACCGATATATCTAGCTAGCTATAGAGAAACAAGTAAAAACTCTTAGATGCACAATAAGCTGATCAGGGAAGGTATTCTCAACTCAACATCCGGATAAAATAACTCTCCAGCATAAAAAGCAGTTTTCGAGATAGCTTACTGAAATGTCTTTCTTGAACCAACCTTAATGTCGCCTTTATCAGGTTAACCTAACCCTAACTTATCCTTGGCTTAAAGCATAACTTAATTTTTCCCAAACCTAAGCTGAAACTTCCCACAAATCTCATTTAATAGCATATATTTTATTGATGATGGCAACATTACTTGCCAGGTTTCATTAACTTGCTCATTGGGCGTTTCAAGATCATTGGAGCGGTAGCACTCCATTTGTAGTCAGTGGTGCTTAAAGTTGAACTTGGCCATTTTATCCTATCCCACCCCATCGTTTAATTACGATTGCACTGACTAAGTATTGTTCAAGATTGCCTAACTTAGCCACTTCAGTTATTCTAGATCTAGAAAACCCAACTGATCCCGATCTACTAGTTTCGCCTACATAATTCACATTATCATCATTATATCAGTATTTGATAAATTATATTAATTTGCATAACTGAGACCATTACTTCCCTAAGCCAACAAAGCTTATCTCTGAATAAATCAATTGGTTGGTAGTCGAAGCATCATCCAGTTATTCAAACACTATACCAATGTCATTATCCTATTAAACAAACTACTATACTATACGGATCAGAGACTTGGAGCGTCACAAAGAGCATCTCAAACAAACTACAGACCTTCATCAACAGCTGTCTTCGCTCAATGCTCAATACTCAAGGTCAGATGGCCAGAAAAGATCAGCAACATTAAGGGATCTCTGGGAGGGAACCAACACAGCAGGAACCGATTGTGAAACAAATAGGCAGGAAGAAATGGAGATGGATTGGCCATACTCTGAGGAAACCATCAAGTGAAATCACTAGACAAGCCATCGCTCGAGTGGAATCCGAAAGGGAAGCTGCGAGTTGGTCGTCAGTGCAAGGTTGACTTGGAGGGGGTCATGTGAAGAGGAGATGAAAACGTGTGGGCAGACTTGGGGCCAGATGAAGACTCTAGCAGAGAACCGAAAGCAATGGAGACGCACGGCTGAAGCCATATGTTCCTCTAGGAATTAAGGGAAACAATAATAATAACAAAACATTTCCATCTCCTCCATTTCCCTCTCAGAACAAGGCCCGACTCATCGTTTCGCATTCGGGTGCCACTCAAGTAATGGCCTGGCAGGTGATGTCACCCGACGGCCTCCTCAGTGGGTGTTTAATCCATCTCCATTTTCTTCAACGTATGTGTAGAGCAGTAAGTTCTTGGTTTGTTCACTCCTAGAGTTTCTTGTTGCTAGTTCTTTCCGACCAGTCAGTAAAGGCAGTTGTTGGTAAAAGTCTGCGGTAGCCTGTTGGAAATGTTTTCTATGACGCTGGCGCCAAGTTTCTGACCCATTTGTGTTGAAAATCCGAATTTTGTCCTTCATGCTGAGTGCAGAAGAATTCCAAACTGATTTCGCAGTGATAAAGGTCTACTTTGTGTAAACTAATATGCAGTTACATTCTACTACATTACCCAAATTCTACTGTCGTTTGCAGTTAAGTACGGATTGTAAAAGGTTATCGACGGACAGTCGATAATCACACATGACCTTGGCTATCGACAGGCAATACTTTATCTTGACAAGCTATCGCTGTAACGTAAGAACATAAAAGTATTTGGTAATGGGATCACTAATTGGTTTCTCAGTCTACAGATATAGGCGAAATCCGTACTTGCACTTTCCACATTATTCCATTTTGAATAATATATATTAAATGTATTTAATGGTTGCCATCCAGAGATAAAATTTAAACTCGAAATGCAGAACTAGTCTAGTATTCATTCCCTTGATATGTACTTATCAAGGAGAACCGATGGAACTCTGAAGAGATCGATTAATCGAAAACTGTCGTGGAATGGTATTTCCTAATCATATTTTGGCCTTTCCAATGCTTTTTTCGTTTTATCTATTCAATTTGTATACTCTTCCTTTATTACGTCCATTGTCACTATTACTATTTTCACTGTGAACTGTTCTCGGTATTGTTTCACTTGTCATTCTAAATCAATTCTATTTTTACAACGTGAAGTTTTATGCTATCAAATTTCACACAATGTTTGTTACGTAGCTTACTTACTTTACTTCGGCTATCTCCTACGGGAGGATGAGCCGGCTTCATGAACATCTCGAATCATCGCTGCCCAGGAGCGGCGATCTGATGCAACGTTTTGCGACAGGGTTATCCAATTAAGAGAGTTCATGAAGTTTCATGGGAATTTGGTACGAGTGATGTCCCCAGAATCGCTCGGCCTTTTGTTTGAGAGTGCAGCTCTAGCCTTTACACAACCAAGTGTGACCTACAAGGCAGTAGGAGTGGAGTAGGGAGTCCACTATCCATTGGCAGCCGGTGACCGGCGTTCGGTTCATACGCCTTTTTGAATGGGGCCAGACATCCAACAAGCCCTTTGTCCATACGTCTGCCGGTGAACTCCAGTGAGCTTCATACGCCAGTCGTTGGAGGTTTGGAATCAGGGTTTAGCCATCTCCCCTAGACTGTCATCCAATGGACAGTCAACTCGGTGAAGAGCGCCGAGCATCCGCTTTCGCCCTCTCACTTTGGTGAAAAACACCTCCGCCACGTGAAGGCAGTGAGTAGGACTTCCTCAGGAGAGGCTATGTAAGACGCCTGGTCATATGGGAGCATTTCGAGAGGTGTGCGGAAGGGTGGCCAACCCGCAGCGCAAGGCACCCACCCCCGACCATCCTGAGGCTTTGGAGGCGTTTTATTTTATTCGATTTGTCTACTAATCTTATAATTGCACACCCTTTTTCAAGTTCTATCCATCCTATAAATTATTCTACATATAACATTAATTTGCTTTGCCACTTGACATTTAACTATGATTATAATCACAACCATTTTAGTTTTAGTTGCATTTCATACTGTTATTATTATTTTATGTATTCACACCTATGATTCAATTCCCTCACCGGATATAACTTCTTAAAAACCATATACAGCTTGATAATAAATTCGTTGTTGAAAAGAGTCTCTTCGCTGAATCCCCAATTGTTTTGATTTTCTACAGGTTACAATGGGAATTTTCCATGAATATTTATATTTGCATCTACATACTACTTATAGATCTTGTCAGTAGCACACGCTACATCATCCATACATAATAATTAGTAATAATTTGCTTTATTCCAAGACAGCAGTACTAATGATACCACTGTACGGAATTTTCAGTATTTGGTATACTATGGCATCTAATTTTATCGAATAACATTTGAAACAATCATAAAGATAATATTACAGGGATGGATTGATTGTTAATGGCAGTTCTTATTTGGTATTTATAGTGACAGTTAAATCAGATATATAAATGTACAAAAACAATAGCAAGTAATAATAACAATAATGTTAGTAGTTGAGATTATCAGTTAATCGAAAGTGTCACCATAGGAGATAATAAAATGGCCAGTTATTTAGCTAACAACATAGTAATTCATAAGTTTCACGCTTAAAATTGTCCCTATTACATAGAACACTGGCTGGCTAAATAGGGCATCATTGAGTTCCCATACTTGGTGGTTGAGGGTCAAACAATATAGATTTAGACCATTTCTCGCATGAGTTGTTCAGATATCTATCAACTAATGTAGTGATAAGCCGACTAAGTTGCACGCCACTTTTGCCCAACCACCACATCGAAGTAACAACTCTCAACAGGGTAATTATTCCTGAACTTTTCTCAACATCACTTTACTATGGACATAGTATTATTTATCTAATTTCCATCACCTAGCTCTTACTAGGCGTTTTAAGATCATCAATGGGTCCTTTAATCATCCATCTGGCTTTCTTTTCTATATACGGCAGAAATTAGAATTCATGGGACATTAGATTCTACCTTGCAACCTAAAGGTCCTAGGTTCAATCCCTATTTAGGTTGGCTGGGGGTCATAGCTGAGTACTGATGTAGAAGAGTCCCGCAGTGGGACAAAACAATTGCCCAGTAGTACTCCTATTGGTTTCTAATAGTTCTTTAACGATCATGTCAATCTATAAACAAACTTAAAACAAGAGAATTTCGCTGGACAGTTTGCCGATGCAATTGTTTTATTTGCCTCATAATAGGTTGGAAGATTTCATCATGAGCTGACATCAGTTAGCGAACCATTGGAAAACCAGTCAAGGAGTACTGGACAGCCAGCTGTCTTGTCAGCCTAGTTTGGGACTCTTCAGTGGTGCGCACCCATCGACAGGGTTCGAACCCAGGACCTTCTGGTTACACGGCTGGCGAGCTAGTAGACCATTAAGCCACTGGGACCCGATCCAATGGAGGATGAAACGTTGACGTCAACGTTTCATCCTCCATTGACAGAACAAAATGGGTGGTCAACCTCTCATCAAGGGAATTAAGCTCTAATGAGACTAAATTTCAACGTAAAAGTTAGTAAATTAAAGCCAAAGGATGTCATTCCTAACATAGAAGTTCAATAGATAAGATGACAGAAGAAGTGGTTCCAGCACAATGTGCATTAACCCTGAAAAATCAAAAGAAATCAAATCAAACTTAACAACATCGGAAAGAGAAGCTCTAATTAGTCTAAAACAGGATAAAAACATTGTCATTGCAAAAGCTGATAAAGAAAACTCTACAGCAGTTTTGGATAAATCTGACTATATCAAGAAAGTCACTGAACATATTAAGACGGGTCTATATAAGGAAATTAAGAAGCCTGTAGATACAATAATGAATAAGATTAAGAAATCTACAGCGGAATTAATACGCAGAATGAAGCCATCACTGGGTGAGTCTAAATGGTTTAATTTAATGCCTAAAATTGATAATGCTAGTAGAATGTTTGGTACTATTAAAATACATAAACCAGGTTACCCCATTCGACCAATAGTAGATTTTAGGAATACCCCTACTTATCAGTTATCAAAACATTTAGGTCTAATATTATGCCTCATTAGAAATCGTTCAAACTCTAGACTAACTAACTGATTCATATGAGATGAAAAAGAAACTAAATGACATTCAACCCGATCCAGTGGCCAGCCCGCCCATGAATTCTAACGCATTCTGCGTACTGATGAAAATTCTCAAACTAGGCTGACGAAACAGCTGGCTGTCCAGTACTCCTTGGCAGGTTTTCCAATAGTTTTCTAACTGATGTCAGTTCATGATGAAATCTTCCAACCGATCACACAAAATCCCTATAAAACCAATACTTGAAAATATCTCATAATAGGCGTATATATATGTATAAGAATAGTCATCATGAAATGTACAACGTTTTATGATACACAATATGATCAAAAAATAGATAGTTATGTACACTGGGTATAGTAAGGAGCATCATCAGCTGTCATAAAGATGGTTAAATTTGCCTATTTACAATTCTTCTGCCTTGGTCTTTCCAAGACCAATTGATTTCAATTTAAGCTGTCGATTCAGCTTTTAATTCTTTTTTTATTCGATACTTTCTTCGAGACACCAGTATACTACTACTACTACTACTAGCAAGACGTTTCTTTGAGACACTTGTCCTTTTTCCGACAGTATTCATATTGATAGTCTCTGAAGGAGAATTGTCCAGCAAATGTGATAATCCTGCAGTACGTATTGCGCTCAATAATTGTTCACGAGCTAATTTTAATTCTGATGACAGATTTCCTGCTTCAGGTGCATGCAGTAGAGCTGGAATAATGGTACATCGAAGCCAACGTGGACTGAAATTAAAAAGAAGAAATATAAGAAAAGAAATGATTGTAAACATGCGGAAACTAGAAAATAAAATATTTAAAAAAAAAGTCAAAATATACCAAGTAAACTGTTTCGATATAAATATATCATGAATTGACTGAGGATCAGTTAAAAAGCCAATGAGAACCACCAGACAGTACACTGGTTTCATCTCTGTCTGGGACTCTCTTCAGCAGCGTACACCTATGACCCAAACAAGAATTGAAATGATATACTTCAGGTTACAAGGTGACGTCGTTGAACACTCACTCAATGACTGACTGACTGACTGGTTTCAACATAGAACTTTGCGCAAAGTTCAAGTCACCACACTCCATGTAGCACACAAAGCAAAAAGGAAGGCAAAATAGAGAAAGTAAACAGAGGTACAAGGCAAAAAAATAGTAATACAGAAGAACAATTTAGTTTTATTGAGTATTATAAGTCACAAGGAGTGGATGCATCTGCGTCATTGAGACCGATTTTGAGCCATATCACCAATTGTTTCTAACCATTGGTTTTTACCGTCCTGAAGACCCCAACTAGTCAGGAAGTCTACACCTTCCTATGTGACTGGCTGACTTGAACTAACTGTTGTGGATTTCATTGACTGATGAAGCCATGTTTTCGTTTGACCACCACTGGCTATTTTTCAACCTGACCGTATGTCAGCTAACATTGTCCATTATCGAGGAAGGCGATGGCTAGGCATGCATGCGTAACACATGTCCTAACCATCTCAGTCTATGTAGCTTCACATCCTCGTCTATTGATCTCCCATCTTTACCTAGTACTCGACCTATGCCTAACCTCAATATTACTTACCCTATTATACCACTTCACACGGGAGATAGATCGCAGGCACCTATGACCAAAGACAGCTATCTAGCCTTTTCATGTCTTTTAAAATTAACGAGTATTGAACGTTTGTTTTGTCCTAGTTTGAGACTCTTCATCTGTACCTGTACAACCCGGTAATCAAGCCTGACATCAATCAACTTTATACATACCACAACATTTGAAAATTAATCAGGCGCTTACTAATGACAGACTAAAAGATGAAGCTTTAATGAGACGTTGTCGTGACCAGTTGAAGTCGAAGAAGTTGGGTGTGACAACAAAAACACATTGGCTATCAGTTGGGTGACAAAAGGTTACAGTTACATTCCATTTAAGTAGATCAAGTTTTCATAAAAGTGTAGCAGTTTATGTCATAAATAATACACATAAAAGCAGAGAAATGTAAAGAAATTACAGTAGACAGAGGTATACGAAGCAAAAGAATAATTTACATGGGGAATAAACACAGTCGTTTTAATAGATGCAAGAGATCAGCAAGGTTCAGTGTGTCTACAACATTGTGAAAGATTTTGAGGGGCTACACCAGCAGTCTTCAACTTATTGATTCTTAGAATATCTTGAAGACTCTTTGCAGCTAGAACAGTAGTCTACACATCAACTCTTTTTTTTCCTTCACGTTCCCAGTGGAACATAGGGCTTTAAGCTAGTGGCTTAAAGTTTCTGTAGCAGTGTTTATTTTTACAGGATGGGGTTGCTAGCCTCATGCCCAACCTTTCCTCTTTACCAGCATTATTTCTGGCTTAGCGAGGTAAAGGAGTGCGTCGGCCGAGGATCGAACCCCGGACCATGTGCATGGTCGGCGAGCGTCCTAACCGCTGTGCCACCGACGCAAACATCAACTCTAATATGATAAATTATGAAAGGGATTTATCCTACTCTTTAGGTCTTCAAATATAAATGATTCGAATTTCTATAGTAATAACTGATTCGTTAGATGTCACCATAATGAAGATTAGATACCCAGATAGAAAAAGAATGAACAACAAGAACCTCTGGCAGAGGAGCAACGAACAAACCAACAACCTATCATCTGACAAATAGGCAGAATTCGACCGATGATAGCTGCTAGCTTGATGTGGTGGTGATCGGCGACTTGCATATTGCAAATAACCCAACAAGTTACACTGACTGGAACTTATGTTTCTGAAGGTCTTATCAGGTCAGGACAATTGTTAAGATAGCGATTAGACTAAAAGCAGTTACCGGCATAGTGTAAGATTTCCTTTTACACTCTGCTGGTGGTCTGTGGGTAAAGTCGTGCTGCTGGGGGACAGGGATATAACAGCACTAAGATGTTTCCCTCAGACGACTGGCATGCCAGCTATGCTGTCTCTACAGTGGGGAGGAAGGGGGTTGATCGCTAACGAAATCTCAGCACGGCTACAAAATGCTCGTTTAGCATATGCCAGCTTACACCATTTCTGGTGTAGACATGATATCCAATTTACTGTCGACCGGTAGGGGTGTGTAATGCTTAGCAGTCCGCTCCGTTCTCCACTCAGGAGAGAAGGGGTTAAAAAGGCCAAAATTTTAAATCCCAACTTACCCTACGGTGGTGTGTAACCGGTGGTAACTTTACTAAAAGCCAGTTCATATAGGTCTTGTGTGACCTGCCTCAAGCAGTTGTTCCCTGAGCTCTGCGGTCAGTCACGTTAAACTAACTCTCTGTTTCAGGTACCCCAAGAAAAAATCAACTTCCACGATGAGAGGATGGCCAGGAAGTAACAACCACATACGCACTTCCAAAAGCACACAAAGCCTTCCTGATCATCATCAACATCCTATATCCCTATCACCCTCATCATCTTGCTTCCCTATTACTGTAATTACTGTTCCGAAGACTGGTCAGTCAAATATGCAGAAGGAAATCGAGGTGAACTGGAGACACTCGCCGAGGAGGTCACTGAGTGACATCACACACACACACATCAGACAGACTATCAAGTGGAGGAGTTCAAACGGGAAATAACGAGCTCAGGTTGGATCCGACAGTGACATGAAGGAGATCGTGTGAAGAGGAGGAGAAGGAGGAGGGAATGAATGCTTGAGGACAGTTATGAAGTTAGCTGTGTAAAAGATTTTAGTGAACAGAGGTAAGTGGAAGTGGGCTGCTGCTGCTGTTGCTGAAGGCAATGTTCCAGTTGGAACACAAGGGAATAATGATGGTGATAATAACACTCTATCACAGTCCACAGAGCACATCAGTCAGTAAATAATACCGACCCACACACATACAGACACAAAGATGGAAAAGACCTACAAAAGATATGCAATTACCACTTTTTAGCATACGCTTACCGAAACAGATTAGCTTCATTCACCTTTGATAGTAAACGACAAGAAGAAGAGGAAGAAGCGGAAGAAGAAGACGTTTGTTCATCAGCATTATCGACTGTACATTGTGTTGCAATCTCAGTTAACCAGCTGAGAACATCACACCAACCTGGAGTAGGTGTAGTTGTAGTTGTAGTAGTGGGTGAATTCTCTTGACGGTTTAATGCCTTACTTTCTATTAACAGTACGCCACCACCTTTTGTTGAATTACAGTGCTCCTATAGGAAGAAAAAACGAAGAAAAGGTTTTAATATGTTTTACATCACAAAGATGAGATATTGTTATTATTATGCTTTCGTCTATGGATGACTGACTGACCGGTTTCAATATACACCTTTGCACAGATCTGGGGCAGTTCGAGTTGCCATACTCCAATGTGGTACACAAAGCAAGAGAAGATAGTTATAAACAGAAGTGTGAGTGAGGATAAAAGAATAGTAGTAGTATGGAAGAACAAAAAGGGTTTTATTGGATATGACTAGCAAGTCACAAAGAGTGAATGCATCTGCGGTAGCTATTTTCAAGTATTGGTTTTGTAGGGATTTGGTTTGATTGGTTGGAGGATTTCATCATGAACTGGCATCAGTTAAAGAACCATTGGAAAACCAGTCAGGGAGTAATGGAGAGCCGGCTGTTTCGCCATAGTTTCCGACTCTTCTTCAATGTGCACCCACCGGGGTTTGAACTCAGGACCTTCCAGTTACAAGGCGAGCTAGCTCGTAGACCATAAAGCCACTGGGACCCAATCCAATGGCCAGTGCATGAATTCTAACTTCTGCCAAATCATGACATAGAGCGACCACTTTGCAATGTCTTCTTTTTAGAATTCATGGGCCATTGGATCAGGTCCCAGTGGCTTAATGGTCTACGATCTTGCCTTGTAACCAGAGCCAAATCACCAATTGTCTCTAGCCATTGGTTCCTGGGATCCTGAGAACCCATTCAACAGGAAGCCTACACTTCCCCGCGTGCAGCTCAAACTAACTGTTAAGGATCGCTGTACATGAATGTGTTCAATACACATTTCTCTTAACAAATGTTCTGCGGTTCTAGTGGGGCTTAAACCTGGAATCCCGAATGGTTTTCTTCACGCGATAACCAAAGCCAAGCCAAACCAAAAGAATATGTGAAAAACCTGCAGAAACGGAGCGTCTTTAAACCCAGTGCTGAAGACATTCGTCCCATAGGGTTGTATTTGAGTTTTAATTCTTGAAGTTCCAACTAGTAATGATCACCAGTCGCCCCCCGAAGCTCAACAGTCTCTTTCTTTCAGGTGCAGGGGTGAGTCGGGTGGGAATCGAAGCTTAGTCTGTTGCAATGACTGACGAGCATTCTCCTAATGAGTCACTGACATGCATTCCTTTATCAACAACTGTCTTCGTTCTATACTGAAGATCAGATGGCCGGAAAGAATCACCAACAAGAAACTATGGGAACAAACAAAACAAGAACCAATTGCCCAACAAATATCCAGGAGAAAGTGGAGATGGATTGATTGGACACTCGCTGAGGAAGCCGCTGGGTGACATCGCGCATCAGGCCAAGGGTGACATGGAGGAGATCGTGTGAAGAGGAGTTGAAACAGTATGGACTAACATGGTTGCAGGTGAAAAGTAGAAGTAGCAGAAGACAGAAGCAAGTGGAGACGTGCAGTTGAAGCCCTATGTTCCACTAGGAACCCAAGGGAACAATAATATAATATAATATTCCTTTAAATCTAGTAGCATCACACACATACAATAAACTCTACAAATAATTTAGGAAAAAGATTAATCAGTCGATGAATCTTACCCTTAATTCAGCCAATCTTCCACGACCAATTTCACAGTAATCATTCCATCGATTCATACAAGCTTCCATATAATCAATATTATTGTTATTATTAGTAGTATCTCCTGAAAGCATATCTACCGGAATCAACATCATTCCAATGTCGTCATCAGCACCCTCCTCCTCTTCCTCCTCCTTATGTGGAACACCTGATCCAGTATTCTTTAAATGATTATCTCCGGGAGAAGAAGAACTAGAAGAACTTGGCTTCACTCGAGTATTTATTGATCTCTTACTTGTTGTATTAAACCAATTCGGCTTTGTATTCAACTGTACTTGAAGAAATCTGACATCATTTTCCCATGGTAACAAATCAATCAACAGGTCAGTAAAATAAAAGACTGTATGCCGAGATGAAAGGATGCAACAACCAAACTGCTGTAGTGATGGATGATTCTCTAACCACCCTGAGGATGATGATGATGTGTTTGTCAATGACAATAATGAAGGCAGCGGGCTGCAGAAGGTTTCACTCCACCATTGGCTATAAGTGATACCAGTTAGTCGACTATCCTCAGAGCATAATTGACGAGCCAGTAGAAGTACAGCAGTAAGACGTTGTCTGTCATGTTCTTTCATAGATGATGAAGTATCAGCATCAGAAGAAGTAGCAGTTCCTCTATTTTCACCAACATTTTCCTCCTCCTCATAATTGAAAGCATCATCTAATAGGCGGAGATAGTCTAATTCAAAGGTTTCAATATTTGTATTATTATTAGTAGTATTGAACTTGACAGTTGAACAATTGAACAAGGCTAACAGCAGTTGACGAATCATAGCTATAGAAATTAGAGGAAACATGAAATAATAAAAGAAAAAGCGGTTCAAGTTTATTTTAAGAGTAATACTAAAAACAAAACAGTGAATGATAAAAGAGTTATTTTTTAGTTCAAGATTGGATAAAATAGACTGAGTTAATCATTTTATACATATATACGTCCAAACCAAGTTTACTTTGAACAGTTTGACAATATTTGGCCATTGGGTATATACGATATTTAATTGGTGGGCCACGAGAGCCACCTCTTGTGCAACGAGTCTAGTGGATAACGCTATGGCGTTTGAAACTATGGGCACTGGGTTCGAGTCTCGGTGGGAAAATCATCACTCCCTGGGGAATGCAGATACATCCACTGGCTGACGAGTCCCAAATGGGACGAAATGCGCGTCATCCTGGATTCCACTGTTAGTCACCATCCACCAATTAAATTCTAATTAAATGTCCAGACATCGTCGAAGCATCTGCACAAAAAGCCGACATGTCAACCTGAGACCGACGGGAAAATCTAAGATTCAATTAATATATACGATATTCATTATAATAAAAGTTTTGTTGTATTTCGGACAAACATTACCAGAGAGAAATCAAAATCAGAAGAAATGAACACCGTAGAGCCACATCTGTTCGACCGAACATCGAGAAATCCAGTTAGTGAACTAGAAAAGCTTGAAAAATCATCAGCAAGCCATAGGTCGTCTGCACGCTACACTATAGAACCAAGCCACAAAACTGATTATGAAAATATTGAAATCATCATTCGGAAATAGTTTCAGAAATCACAAAGAACGTCGTCTGATATCATCAGAAACACTTCATATCAAATGGAATCCAAATTGTCTGGTAAATAGAAATGATGGACTAAAAGAGAATTTGACCTGGTTACGACATCCATCTCCTCCCCATGGGATGACAAAATCAACACGAATGTGATAAGCAATTTCACTATGTAAACACACGCTGCTTTTATAATTTTATACACTTATCAAATCCAACAATCTACACCTGGTTTTGTTATCTTTACCAATTGGCCAACTTGACAACGCGAAAATGCCCCCATGCTGAGGAACGATGATTAAATTGTTATATATAAGCTGAGTGGTTTTTGTAAATCTTGGTTTAATAATACTTTGATGAAGCTACTGGCAGCATTGAATAGTGAAACATCAGTAAAAACAACAATATCGTTTTGTTTTTCATTAATTGGGGAATCCAAAAAACCTTTATTATAATGAGTTAATCATTTCTAATGTATAAGTGTATAAGTATCGCTGGTTCAGGTGTAGAATGCTGGCCAGCTGTTCAAGTGGTCCGTTTTCGATACCCACCAACCGACCAGTGCACATTAAAAACCTCCTGTAAGATGGGAAATAAGACGATAAGTTTGACGGGTTTTAACATAGAACTTTGCGCAGAAGTACAGCAGTTCAAGTTGCCACACTTCATGTAGCGTTCACAAAGGAAGACAGAAGAGAAAAACTAAAATTAAAAGGAACTATAATGAGTAGAAATGTGAGGGAAAAACAATAGGGTTTAATGGATATAGGAGGACACGAAGAGGTCGCAATGCATCTGCACCAACCACTGACAATGAGGTTGAGCCATATCGCCATTGGTTCTTATCATCCCAAGGACCCCAATCAGACAGGCGTCTACACTTCCCAATGTGGCTGTCTCAAACCAAAAATCAACGACTTCATGGATTGATGTTAAATTTCTATCTGACCATCCCCCTTAACTCTTTTCCAGATTAAGCAATCCTATGTGAGCTGAGATGATTGCTCATCGATGAAGGTGACGCCTCAACGTGCGTAACGCATACCCTAGTCATCTCAAACGATATAGTCTCGTCAGTTTGATCGATTAACTTCTCCTCTATGCCTATCCTCAATATTCCTCACCATATTACACCGACTAAACATGGGAGATAGAATGAAAACATCTGTGCTCAAAGACAGATTGTTAAACCACATATTTAACCAGACCAATACGTGAAAAACAAAAACTGAGTAAAGAATATCCTTTACGATAATTTCCTCTTCTGGGTCTACAATTATATATGTGTATATACGGAATATTCTAGAGTAATCGTCATTAACAATATTGATGAACTGCTAAGGAAATTAGGTCTCCTCACACTTACCTACCATCGGTTTAGACAGAGACTTGATTACTGCCTACAAGATAACAAATGACCAGAATCACCCAAACAAAGGTGTTCTCCCGTTAAGTATGTACGGGCTTCCTCGTGAGAAACCAAGAAAGATAGCTCTCCAGAGGCGAAAGACTCAAGCGCGCTCCTATTTCTTTTCACTGATAGTTTGCCGTCGCTGGAACTCCTTACAGGCAGATGTAGCTTTAGCACAGTCCGTGGACAGCTTTAAGCGAAGGCTGGACAATCATGTAAAGCGACACAACGACTGAGTCTAAACAGCCTATCCCCTTAAAATCTCATACACTATTAATGGGTAGACATATAAACTCATCATGTTACTTCTTCACTTTTTCTCTTGTCCTACTCTCCTGACTACTCCAACTATCATGTCCACTACACTATTATTATTATCTGTCTGTTTTCGACATAGAACTTTGCATTGATGTTCAACAGTTCAAGTCGCCACACTTACTCCTTGTAGCACACAAAGCAAGAGAAGAAAGTAGACGAAATGCACAATAGGGACAGTAGACAGGGTTATGAGACAAAAAGAATAGTAATAATGAAGAACAACATAGTTTTATTGGAAATGATAAGTCACAAGGAGTGGATGCATCTGCGTTAGCCATTAACAACGATTTTGATCCATATCACCAATTGTCTCCAGCCATTGGTGCTTAACGTCCCGAGGACCCCAACCAGTCAGGAAGTATACACCTTCCTACGTGGCTTAAACCAACTGTTGTGTATTTCATTGACTGATGAAGCCATGTTTTCGTTTGACCACCGCTAGCTCTTTTCCAGCCTGACCCTATATCAGCTAACATTGCCCGTCGAGGAAGGCGATGGCTAGGAATACATGCGTAACACATGTCCTAACCATCTCAGTCGATGTAGCTTCACAGCCTCGTAGATTGATTTCCCGCTCCTTACCTAGCACTCGACTGAAGCCTAACCTCAATATTGCTCACCCTATTGTACCACCCAACATGGGAGATAGAACTCAAGAACCTATAAGCAAAGACAGCTAGCCTTTTCATGTCTGAAGTGAGTTAGGGTTAAGAAACTCTTATTATTATCACTGACAATTATATAAATGCATGTATCTAGAATATATATATATATACATTCTAGAATAGTCGTCATTAACAATATTGGTAATTTTAAATACTATCGATTTGTTAAGTAAAATCAATGGAATTACAGTTCAAGAAAGTCTCTTAAGTCACAATAAGGCATATGCGGTCATACACTTTACACATAGACAATTAGGTGCACTCACTCCTGAGCTCTTTCTAAGGTTGTATAAAACATACGTCAGACCGCATCTTGAAGTGCATAATATCATTGCACCCCCACTGCTTAAAAGAGACGCCAAACTCTTGGAAAGAGCCCAACGATGGGCAACAAAAGGAGTGGTTGGTCTCCGAAATAAACCATATGATGAAAGGCTGAAGAAATTAGGCCTATTCACACTTAGTTACCGTCGTCTTAGGGGGGATTTAATTACTGCCTACAAAATAACAAATGATCAGAATCACCCAAACAAAGGTGTTCTGCCATTGAGTAGGTATAGGCTCCCTCGTGGAAATCCTAGAAGGATAGCTCACCAGAGGGCAAGGACCCGGGTGCGCTCCCACTTCTTTTCACTGCGGGTTTGCCGTCCCTGGAATTCCTTACCGGCAGATGTAGCTATGGCACCGTCTGTGGACGCCTTTAAGCGAAGGCTGGACAACCATGCAGCGACACAAGGACTTCATCCAAATGGCCTATCCCCTTAAAATCGCATACACCATTCAAAGGTAGACAATTAAACTGGTCGTTTTACTTCTTTACATTCTCTTCAGTCTTACTCTCCTGACAGCTTTAACTACACTATTATTATTATTATCATTATTACTGGTATATATATATATACCGGTTGACTGACTGTTGTTACGTTTTCTTATTCTTTTTCTGTCTGTTAGTCTGAATACCTTCACTAATTATATCTATTATTATTATCTCTTTTCTATTGACGACGATACCGAAGGACCAACTGGTGAAAGGATCAACTCCATTCACAGTAGTAACAGTCTTAACACACCTCATACTACAAACCACATATAATTAATCCCTGCACTACTCCTTTTGGAGTCAACCAAAGCTACGGCAGTCGAGTGGCGGGACGAGCTACGCAGACGTTTACCGAAGATCAGGAACCTCTACCTCACAATCAAGAGGCGAGCACAAAGAAATCAAATTGGTTTATACTAGCTCGTAAAAACGATATTGGATATTGGAAATAAAACTAAGGAAATTTCCACAACAAATTGAGAATCCTTAAAACCTTAATGATCAAGGTGAGTAAGGACAGTGTCTGAACCAATCAACTTCTTCTTTGGATACATACATACATACATAAGTTAGGTTTCTTAATGTAGACCCCAACAACCAGCCTCATTTATATGTATAACAGACAAACTCTTAAGACAAAGTTAAGATAAGTTATAGAGTATGCAGTAGATAACTTTGAAAGCCGCCTGCCTTGTTAACACTACATCTTGTGTTCTGTATCCACAAGATGAGATAGAATAGAGCTGTGAGTGGATTTTGTTTACACCTTTCTTAATCACTTTGTGGGATGAGGTATGTTCAGAAATTTGACGACAAATACGAAAAATTTACAACAGAGAAGACAACACTTACATTTAATAGCAGTTACACCACCTTTAATACACGTCACCATAACAGATATAAGCTGTAAGATATGCAGCCAATCCACATTGTCTAAGCGATCATTTGTCAGCACGGCGAAAACACGTTCACAAATGAAGTTTAGATCTAATAAAAGAGCAAACTATCAGCGTTACTATGGTTATATTCTTTTCTCTTTTCTTTTTTTGAATTGCTTATGTCACTTACTTGCATTACAGCATATCTGATAGAAGTATCAATTTCTATGAAGTTGAAACATTCTTTTTGGTAGTAGGTATAAACTATTTGGTGTGCGAGGGGGAGGGGGAGGAAGGGGGTTAACAAAAAGAACTTTACTTACCTGAAGTCTTAGAAGACGAGTGTAAAAACTTCTCGAAAAGACACTCTAAAGACTGTTTAATCTCTTGTCTTGAGTGTACACTACATATTAATTTATGTATATGATTATGAAGTGTTTGCCAATCTGAAATATTAATAATCACAATAAAGAATGGAAAGTGAGATTAAAAATCCAAGTGAATTTGAAAATTTCATATAGATAATGGACATCAAATAATATACGGAGCAAGATATGCTGTGGATGCCTTTCGATGACAGTGCAGATAATTCACTGATTCCTTTAAAATTGAGAACTTTAAACTTTCACTAGAAGTGATGACTTCTCCCGCCCCTACCCACCTCCTTTTACGCTCCCAAGTTTCATCCTCTTGAACTAATGAACATCATGAGTGCCACTCGTAGAATGTTTGGCATACAATCTGATCCTGTCAAATGCAAATAAGGTAATTCTATAGGACTGAACTACATTGTTGCCTAGTTTGAAGATAATGACCACTTCACTTATTTGGGAAGTTGCATCAGTGTCCTAACAGACCGATCGTTGACAAAATCTCAGCAAAGATACAGAAGGCTCATGTGGCATTTGTCAGCCAACCTACGCCATCTCTAGCGTGAATGTGATATCCGACTGACTACCGAGCAAAGGATATGTGTACTGCACAGCACCAGTTTGCTACATCCTCCGTCATGGCTGTGAGACATGGTCATTATAAGTGGAAGATGTGAAAAGCTTAGTTGTCTTTGATCACAGCTGTCTGCCTGCTGTTTCCAGTGTTGGGTGGTATAATAGGATGAGTAATATTGAGGTTAGGCATCAATTGACGAGGTTGCGAAGTTACATGGATTGAGATGGCTAGGACATGTGTTATGCATGCCTTTCTCGACAGGTAATGTCAGCCGATATAGGATCAGGTTCTAAATGAGCTAGTGGTGATGGTCAAACCAAAACTTGTCATCAGTCCATGAAATCTTTAACAGTTGGTTTGAGACACATGTAAGCGTGTAGGCTTCCCAGGAATCAATGACTGGAGACAATTGGTGGTATGGGTCAATATTGATCTGTGGCACCGATGCACTTACTCTTATATCGTATCAAATTGATATGATTATGAGCAATAATTTATGCTCCAAACGTCATCCAGTTGTTAATACTGCATCACTGTGTGATTATTGAAATAAACTTATCTAATATGGAATTACATTCTACCACAGTGCCCAAGTGTTACCCTCTTGCTTATCTTGTGTATCAGTGAGTTGCCTATTCTCATCGAATCCCCCATGGTCCTCAATGCAAATGACTTAAAACTTTGGAGAGAGGTGAAGGGTGATAATGACACTATGAAGTTGCAAGGTGTCAACAGAATGTTAGAATGGTCCGAAGAATGGCTGCGTTCGATCAATGTTACGATGTGTACAGTCGTGTGCATTCCACGCGAAAGTGTCAGCTCATACGAACTAGAGGGAATAACACTCCCATCAGTTCTGAGGCATATGGACCTAGGTGTCATAATAAGTCACGCCCTAAAAACTACAGCACACTGTCACACGGTAGCAGCTTGAGGTTTTACGTCAATTACAGGCAATACCTAGAGCATTCACTATATTGAATCACCAGTGATATGTTCACGTCCTTATACGCATATCTGGTGAGGTGAAAACCGGAAAACTACATCCATCCATCTACCCAACCCTTGTTTTAATTAAGGGGCACTCATACATTGTAGAGAAGAACGAATATGGAAATCGACACAAATAATTCTCGACATTGACAATTTTTTATACGAGGAAAGACTCAATAGTTTGAATGTCTTCTCACTGTCATAATATTGGAGACAGAGAGGAGATATCATTACCATGTTAAGTTTTTAAAAAAAATGACCAGGGACCTCGTCTGCCTTCTTCATTCCTTTCCATTAGGTCTGAACATCTCAGATGGTATAGCAGCAGAATCGAAAGATCACGGAGGAACTCTGTCGCTGTGGTGAACTGATTCTCTCACCGAGTCATTAACTCTTGGAACTGAAACTGACTCCTCCAAGAAGGAATGAAACTCAGAAACTATTTATTGGAAAAGATGTACTATAAACTTTAGGCTTGCTATCTTTCGACATCTAAGTTTGACTGCTGAGTACTCTATAATCGTTTATGTTTCCACAAGTAATTCAGAATTTTGGTTAGACTTTGTAGAATCCATTTTGTGGGGCATACCTGACCGATCCACACTGCGACGTCCATTTACAACTGCAAGATATCCTATGTGATAACTATCACATGGTGAAAGCTCTAATTATATCAATATCAATTATATTATAAGTGCTGACCATCTAGGGCTTGGAGTCAGGAAAGACTTGAAGCGTGGTGGCAAGGCTTATGCATACGGATATTTTGATGATGAGTGGGAGGTAAGAGCGCTGAGAACTTGACGAGGAAAGCCAGTGTGTACTGAACTTCCGCCGGCAGTGCTGTTAACCGAAAGCAGTGTTCAAATATTAGGAGTAACGTGGACGCACATATTCCTATTTTGTGTACTATATCTAACATAGGAAAGAGTAGGTTATTTCAAACTTGACGAGGAGTAATTCAGCATTGCTCTAAGCTTGGCACATTTCTTCATCCTAATCAGGACTAATTTAACCTCTAACCCTCATCTTCACTTCATTCGTGATCACTAAACCTGAACATACCGCAACTCTCATCCAGGCCTCAACCTTAACCATAGACACTAAAACTAGTTATGTCCGGTCAGTATAAAACTCTTGAAGCAAAATTAACATTGCATTGTAGACTGGTGATATGATTTTTTTTTCAATACTATTTGGTCGTTGCTATAGTGTATCTCTACTCTGAAAATGACTTACCTATTTCATTTTCCGTCAGAGACATGTTTACCAGTGGTGAAACAAATGCTTGGATTGTAAAATGTGTATTTGACCTTCATTTAAAAAAGTGCCAGTCTTTGCCTTGAAAAGTGCTTTTCAAAACACACTACAACAAACAATCCTGACTCAGAATCAAGATTTGTTGGTTGAAGAAAGTTTGAGACGTATGTTAGTGATTTTATGATAACTGGTTTCTGTGCGTGTATGGGTGCTTCTTGAACTAGTAAGCTGAGGACACTAGTACCACTTCTGGGAGTCGTTGCCAAGATTTTATAGCTCGGCGAGGGAACCAGAACTCCACGATGTCAGGGTTTATCCTTGGCTTTCGAACTCTTCTGCTCTGTCTTCTGAGTTCTTCATATCTTATGGGAAGGAAAACAGAAGGTATATTATATCCATAAGGCAGGTTACAAATTTAGAGAAAACACCTTCACACGTCAAATATGAACGTGAATTCTAGGATCAGTACTGGATGGCACATCTTGTATTGTATTGTTTTCGATTAGGTTTCCTGCATTTGTAGACATTACAGGCGTAATAAAAACTGCCCTGTAATTGCTAACTTCTGTTTGAGTGTGGTGAATGTTATTTTTCATATATCTAAGTAAATCAGAGTTTCTCAATATATGGTAAAGATTTTAAGCAATAATAAAGAAACTTTGAAAAACACCGTGCATATAAAACATGATGCTATACCGTCATTTGCAACAGCACTAGTGCTATAGATATTTTTAATGGTTTAGTTATTGTTAGCACATGTGAACTCAACGGTAGCAACTTGTCCAAACCCGGAAAAGCTAGAAGCCTGTGCAGCCTCACTAGCTTCCCGGTCGGAAGGAGAAGGTTCTTAATCTTCGGTAAACTTTAGTGAAGTCCATAAAGCTACTCGACTGCACTGGAAGTTGTGGAAGGAAAGGTTACATGCCTGCAGCAGTATTTGGCGTGTTAAGGCTGTGTAAATGCAGTTCATACTCCCACCCATTATTCGTCCAGTGTGGTCAAAAAGCGATACAATAATAACAGATGTTATTAATGTATATTATATGGACTTATAAAAAAGAAGTACGAACACATAGACAATGAAGTTTGATAAATAAAAAGTAAGTAGGTAAAAATGACCAAGCCTGTCATAATAAGTTGCGGCACGAAAATCATAACAAACTACGGGTGAGTTATAGTTCAAGGCTTTTGGAAGCCGGGCGACAGACAGGTTCTTTACAAGAATAAGTTTTGTTAATTTACCACTGTACATACTTATATCAAAAGACTGATCAGTTAACAAGTAATATTCTTCTCGATAACTTGTCAGTTTCTTCAGTTATGTATCCATAATAATGAAAGAATTAGGGTTATCAACGACCTTAATGTCTAAACAACATAGAATCAATCGATAGTATGAATAGAATACAGTTCAGTAGCGTCTGTAGGCGTCATAATATGCATCAACATAACATTACACACTGAATGTCAGACAAGTAGGGAAAAGTGGTGGTACAGAATTCATGAATTTATAGGCCCCACAGAAGGCTAGATCAATAATAGTGACTGGCTAGATCTGTTTCTCCCGCAGACAGAGCATCGGTTATTTCAGGCTAATCTCAGTAGCCTCTGAAGTTTGGAGTTTGCGATACCTGGGTGCTTTTGGTAGTTTATTCGGTACCTGATAGATGATGGAGAGGTAATCTTCAGTTTTGTTGCCGGTTCGGACCAGCTGGTCTACTATAGAGCTGTTGATGATTTTCACTACACCCTCATTTGGCCACTTTGGAAGGTGTTCAGAGCAAGAAAAATCAAGTTTGCAGAGCAATGGTCAACAAAACTGGCTCCATAAGCGTAGCCGAAAATCAGCTGAATCTAAGGCAAGATACTTTCTGCTAGCAGAAAACCTTGTTTAAAAGCAACTTAAACATGCCAGATATCTGGTTCCTGACTGGCCAGACTCTCTTGGAATGAGCTGGATTTTTATTTAAGTTGCTTTCCTTCATCTTGTTACAGAGACCGTCGGAATCTGGTCTTGACGTTCAGATCTTCAGCGGGTCAAAGGAAACCGGCAGCCACAATGGAATAATACTAGCGAACAGCATAGTTGTAAGTGAAAAGTAGATATTTGATTCAAGACACCATTGTCGTGAGATCCTCCAGAGATTCTCAGTCCACACATCTGTACCACGGGAATATTGTTACACTGGCTGTCTATACTCTTACGTTCTAATACAATGTAGTTTAGAAACAACTATGTACAAATCCAATATATAACGCTCCGCTTACTCCCTGCTAAAATAGAAGATTAGGCATTTTCAAGCGATTTACACATTACGACTACAAGTGGTAAAAAGCAATTTAGAACCGGTTCACGAGTATGTACATGCCATTTAGCTGTTCACACTTTACAATGGCATAAAAAGTTAGATTGTAGTAGAATTTATTAAACTATTGAATCTTTCCAAGCAAAAATCCTACAACAGTGACGGACAGACAAAATTTAGCCTAAATCAGGAATGATCAAGGAAGTCTTTGAAACAACTGTTCGGAACAAACAGATAAAATAAATTACACCAATGAGATTATTACCAATTAAAAATCAATTCTTGATAACTACTCACAAGGGGGTGAAATTTGACATTTTATCAATTCATGCAAGAAACAACGAGAGAAATACAGCAGTCTAATAGAAAATAGTTAGGCAGCTGGGGAAACAGTCTAGTCCCCGAGGGCTCTAATTTTATAATAAATATCCCTCCGGTTTGACTTATTTTAAAACAGTATTTCCATAACAACTGGTCTCGCCCTTCCATCTTTCTCCTTCTCATTCGTAGTGGCTGTGTTGTGATTGTCTTACCTATCCTACAACCTGTCTTTTTGTTCCAACTATCGTTCATTTTGTCTTCGCATTCTCTCGATCCCCTTTCTACTCCCCTGGTACCGATTTCTCTAGTGTTTTTCAACACAGCTGCTCTGGTAAAGACTATGAATTCCCTCCAAAATAAACTAATTTACTTCTTCTTACTATGTATAGGAGGGCTACAACAACCAATAGGAAAGGTTACATTGCGATACGACAGTGGTCTAGAACAATGCTGAAGAAACTACAAGAAACCTCAAGGTTTAAATATGCTCATCGGAAAGATACTGGGTTTTAAACCAAAATTAATGCTTCTATACCATTTAAGAAAATATGAGTCTAAAGTCGAAGGCCAAAGCTATGATGTGTTAGCACAAGAAGTTTAACTGTAGAATCCAAGGTCATGATTGTGGTTTTTCATCACATCTGTCAAGTATATATAGCCAGAGAAAATGTACACGAAATTGGGGATGTAAAATAAACTCGTTCAGCGATTCTTCCAGCTAATATTCCAGGCGTTTTACCTCTGAGAAGTGGTAAAGTAAAAACTCAATCATTTGAAGTTGAACTTCTCTCTCCGGCATTCATGAACAGCTGTTGGGAAAGTTAACGAAAACTGAAATGACATTCGGCCGGTCAACTGTCATGCTAGGTGTTTGCATTGCAAACAGTCATGAATTTCTAGGCCCTCATAATGTCAGAAAAAGTTTTTGTGAAAACGATTCTACTGGAATGCTTCATATTATAAGCGCTGAATGGAAACCGAAGCCACTACACAAAACTTGGCAGCCAACTTTCGAGCATTTTGTCAGTTACTTATGGTTAAGTAAGCTACGTGTTTGGGGCGAACTAATGATTAGTGGAGCGGGTTTATAACATGTCTTATCAACGATGCTTATCACAGTATTTCCACGTTCATGCGATGATGTAAATAATGCATTGTTTAGATGTTTGACACTAAAGTATGAATTGGTAAAAGTTTTATGAGATATCCGTTTAGGCAGCTTCAGTGCTTTTGCTACTTTTTTGACACGAGATGTCGTTTCTTAGTCATACCAGGGCTTCAGGCTTCAATGCTGGGCACTGCATTTTTGTGATTCTAGGCCTCTATATGTGGTCTACTGCATCAGAAATTTTTCGTTCTCGCTTGTGTCTAGGTGATACTCTCTTGAACTCAGGGTTTCTGAAATGTGTTATATAATCGTCCGACTATGGTATCAGTAATCATAATTTCTGTTTCTCGAAAAGATAAATGTCATTTTCACAGGCGTTAATGAGTGTATATCACGATAAACTGTTAGGAATTATTACATGAATTCTTATTACAGAATGACAACGAAGAATTTTTAAAATAACGGAAATATTGAAAAGAGTATGAGCAGTTAGACATAAAATTGATAAAATTGGCTTTCGGATGAATACGTTATGAGGAAATGGGTCATAACAAAACAACGAGTCTATGTACACCTGTTGCTTGTCACTTTTGCACGGGATTCTCAAGTTTGCGTTGTTAGGATGCAAGATGACTGGCACTAATGCGAAACAGAGGGCCCAGAGTTTGTCAGGTATTGTTGCTTCATGAGGTGTGAAGCTCACATCACAACTTGCAGTACAAGATATGCCGTTTGAAAATTGCCACAACTCCTCGGTCACTGACAAGCATAACATTATTTTGATGTTATCAGTTGTTTGGAACCAGCTTTGAAATTACTCCCAGATCACGTGACAAAGGTTCCAATATCCAATATCGTTTTTACGAGCTAGTATAAACCAATTTGATTTCTTTGCGCTCGCCTCTTGATTGTGAGGTAGAGGTTCCTGATCTTTGGTAAACGTCTGTGTAGCTCGTCCCGCCACTCGACTGTCGTAGCTTTGGTTGACTCCAACAGGAGTAGTGCTGGGATTAATTATATGGCGTCTGTAGTATGAAGTGTGTTAAGACTGTTACTACTGTGAATGGAGTTGATCCTTTCACCAGTTAGTCTTTCGGTATCGTCGTCAATGGAAAAGAGATAATAATAATAATAGATATAATTAGTAAAGGTATTCAGACTAACAGACAGAGAAAAAATAAGAAAACGTAACAACAGTCAGTCAACCGGTATACATATATATATATATACATATATATATATATATATACCAGTAATAATGATAATAATAATAATAAGTGTAGTTAAAGCTGTCAGGAGAGTAAGACTGAAGGGAATGTGAAGAAGTAAAACGACCAGTTTAATTGTCTACCTTTGAATGGTGTATGCGATTTTAAGGGGATAGGCCATTTGGATGAAGTCCTTGTGTCGCTGCATGGTTGTCCAGCCTTCGCTTAAAGGCGTCCACAGATGGTGCCATAGCTACATCTGCCGGTAAGGAATTCCAGGGACGGCAAACCCGCAGGGAAAAGAAGTGGGAGCGCACCCGGGTCCTTGCCCTCTGATGAGCTATCCTTCTAGGATTTCCACGAGGGAGCCTATACCTACTCAATGGCAGAACACCTTTGTTTGGGTGATTCTGATCATTTGTTATTTTGTAGGCAGTAATTAAATCCCCCCTCAGGCGACGGTAACTGAGTGTGAATAGGCCTAATTTCTTCAGCCTTTCATCATATGGTTTATTTCGGAGACCAACCACTCCTTTTGTTGCCCGTCGTTGGACTCTTTCCAAGAGGTTGGCGTCTCTTTTAAGCAGTGGGGGTGCAATGATATTATGCACTTCAAGATGCGGTCTGACGTATGTTTTATACAACCTTAGAAAGAGCTCAGGAGTGAGTGCACCTAATTGTCTATGTGTAAAGTGTATGACCGCATATGCCCTCGCTACATCCCCCGTGTAATTCACGCTTGTGTCCATTTTCTCCGTTAGAACTAGACCTAAGTCACGTTCCGACGTTGAGCAGGACAAGCTTTCATTGCACAGGGTGTAACTTGCATTCTGCAGTCTACAGGTGCGTAACTTCACTACTTTGCACTTTTTCAGGTTGAAAGTCATTCCACTGGTTACCGCCCAGTCTTCCAGAAGCCTTAGATCTGCCTGCAGCCTATCTGAGTCCTCCGGACACTTTACCGCCCTCCATATCTTTACGTCATCAGCGTATAGAAGAGTCGGGCAGTTTAGACGGCATGGTAAATCATTGATAAAAATCAAGAACATCAGTGGTCCCAGGATAGAACCCTGCGACACTCCTGATGACGAGCTGTGCCAAGATGATCGGACTCGATTGACCTTGGTGCAAAATTGCCTTTCAGTTAGGTAGTCCTTCAACCATGACAGAAGTGGTTTACCTAGACCTACCTGGCTTATTTTGTGTAGGAGAAGGTCATGGTGAACAGTGTCAAATGCCTTCTCAAAGTCTAGAAAGATCACATGGACAGGAACATTCATATCCCCAATCGTCCCAAGCTGATAATAAGTTAGTGACGCAGGATCTTCCTTTCCTGAAACCGTGTTGGGCTTCATGGAGTATTTTAGACCTATCCAGATATTCCCTGATGTGATCATCAATAATACTTTCCAGTACTTTCGATACCACTGGGAGTAGAGCTACTGGTCTATAACTGGTGGGATTTTGCCTATCCCCACCCTTGAAGATCGGAGAAAGGATGCTTCTTTTCCATTCCTTTGGCAGTTTCCCCGATTCCATGGAGTGTTGGAACAAGTCGCATAAAGGCCTACAGAGAGCTTCGGCGCACTGTTTCAGAACAGATGGCCTGATGTCATCACAACCTGGGGACTTCCCAGGTATAAGTCGCTGCAGCTTTCTCAGTACTATTGCAGGGTTTATTTGAGGGGTGGCTATTTGGTCTTCCTCCTGTGAAATAGTCATGCCACCATTTTGGTTCGTAACGGTAATACCCACATTGCTGTTTAGCTGTTTAGCGAAGGCTAAACTGAATGTTTCAGCCATCTCCAGACTAGTGAGATATTGATCGTTTTGGCCTACTAAGGCGCAAGCCCCTTGGTTGGTTGGTTTCCTTTCCGACATGAATCGGTACAAATTCTTCGGGTTTGCCAGGAGTTTTTTAGCAAGGTTAGCCTGGAATGACCTTCTGTCCCTCCTGACTCTTGCATTGCACCGGTTCCTGAGTTCCAGGTATGCATCATGGTCGATCTGGCTTCCAGATACGCGCCACGTAAACCAAGCCTTCCTCTTTGCTTGCAGAATACGCTGCGTGCCTCTCTTTAACCATGATGATTTTCTTTTTGGCTGTGCTGTGACTAAAGGGACGGTATCCGAGATCGCTGTATGAATAATCTTTTTTACCGCTTCCCAGTGTTCATCCACAGACAGCTCATCCCATGCTAAGGGCCAGTCTGCATTGGACAAGAGCCTCCGCATTTCAGCGTAGTCAGCCTTGCTGTAACACAGACATGGTTGCGTAGCGTCCCACTGCAAGTGCTCACGGAGAACGAGGTCGAAACCTATGACTGCATGGTCACTACTTCCTAGAGGAGTCATGACCTGGACCTTTTCAACGAGTAGTTGGTCACTAGTTAGAATGTAGTCTAGTTTTGATGACTTTCCACTAGGGCCCCACCTAGTGTCGTCTCCAACATTCTCAGTCAGTCCCGTGTCCCGAATAGCTTGCAGTAGATTTCGGCCGAATTTTCCCTTAGCATACCCCAAGCCAAGGTTCAGTGATGGGGCATTGAAATCTCCAGCAATGGTGATTTGGTCATAGCCCAAGTCTCGTATCCCTGTGATAGTGCTGAGCAGTAGCTGATTGTGCTCTGCCCCACAGATGGGAGATCGGTAGATGCCACCAAGTAAATGCTTGGTGTGGCCTACGGTGAAATGACACCATATGGAGTCTGGGAGTTCAATAAGTGGTGGGTTCGTTGCGCGAACACATTTAAGTTGCTTATCAAAGTATATGGCAACTCCCCCTCCTTCCTTATTATCCCTGTCTCTCCTGACCAAAACCATATCACCTATACTGATTTCATTATCGGCGATAGTGGGGGTTAGCCATGTTTCGGTGAGGATGATTATTTTCAGTTGTAGGTGTGCTTGGATATTTCGGAGTTCACCTATTTTTACTCTCAGCCCCCTCACATTGCTATACAGGCAGCTGACAGTGAGTCTTACAACCTCAAGCAAGCTGTCCTTGCTCACAGGTACGTTAAAGAGGATGAGCGAATTAGACCGATTAACCTCAGACTTAGGTTTGGCCTTTGGCTTCTCATATTCCTTTGCAGCATCAGCAACTTTAGGCTTCATCGGGTTCTGGCCAGCCTTTATTGTGTTACCAAGCTTGCTTGTGGATGCAAGTGGTGCTTCTCTAACTCTATCTTTCCTTAATGTTTTAGGTCCAACCTTGTGAATCTTCACCTTGTGAAAATTGGCATTTTCGGTCAGTAGGACCGGAGTGTCCTTCTTACTGTCTATGCCAAGTTTTGGCAATGTGATGTTAGCAGGTGGGGAGCTACATAAGACCGTGTTGGGACACAAGGGCGGCGTGAAGTTTCTGCTAACCGCAGACACGCTCTGTGTGACTACACCAGGGCGACAGAGTGGACAGATGTACCAAAACCACGGGCACGGGTTATTTCTCATAAACTCGTAGTATGATTTCGGTACCTCTTTGTCGCAACGGCAGTGCACCCACCGTTTGCAAAAATTGCATTCGAAAGCTGAGTCAGCTTTAGAAACAATGATATTGCACGCCTGGCATTCATCTCCCTTACTTGGTGACGCCTTCGAGGTCTTATGACGTCTTGAGCGTTTCCTTTTAGGTTCGTTGTACTTCACACATTGGCTTTCAGTTGGTGCAGGTGTAGTATCCTGTCCTACTAGTATTGCCTGCGCCGTTTCAGTACTAGACTGTGGCAGTGCAGGCATAGTATCAGGACAGACGAGTCCTACACGGATCTTTAGGATGGGTATGCGATTTGGGGTTGGTGTCCCTGCGTTTTTGCCTTCTCTGGCTGAAGCCCTTGTGACTACAGAGTAAGGTGTTTTGGTGCCATTTCTAAGGTTACTTTCTACAGCCATATTAACTATCGCTAAAACTTATGCTGTATAAGAATAAGAGTGCAACAGTATCTACCCACAAGAAAAAGAATAAGACTGAAAAAGTACAAGACAAGGAAAAGAAAAGGTTTTCGACTTTACCTAGTACTTTCTGGATGATCGGCTTCACAGCAATCACGTGGTAGACCAACAAGTCTTGTTTATCTGAACGAGTGGGGAAGATGCTGCTACAAAAATAGCACCTGAAGCTTTGGCAGTAGTTCGAGACAGCTGGACTTACCACACAGAGATTCGATATGTAAGTAATGGTTGAATTTAATTCACCGGCTAGGAAGATCAGGTTTCCCAAGCGGATAATTCACAAAATAGGTATTTTCCGGTTAGAGAGGAAAAGTCACGTCGTATTCAAGGAGCGCGGTTGTTTTGATCTTCAGCAGATGTGCCAAGAATATTTGAATGTATTTTTAAAGTGTGGGTTCAAGAGATACTTATTTAGTGGGTAGCACTACTGCCTCGACACCATGATCCAAGGCACTACTTGTGGACATTGAGCTAAATGTTCTTCAGTTTGTGAAGCTCAAAATCTCTCCGTATCTAACTTTTTCAGACCGCCAGTAAAACTTGTATAGGAAAACATCGACATTGCTTAGTTTCACAATCCGCACACACAAAATGCATCAGGAAACCTTCTATAAATGGTTCCATAAGGGTAAGTTTCTCTTCAAGAGCTCCCTCACAATCCGATCTTTCTACTTTTAATGTCTAGAGTTAAGGTTATTAGTTAGATTAGGGCTAAGAGTCAGAGATGGGGTTAGATATAGGGCAGAGGGTTATATTGTGGTTATGATTAAGGATTGCATTAGGATCTGGGGTTGGAACCAGTAGCTAGGGTGAGTGTGAATCGTCACAATAAATAGTTAAACTGTTTTGAGCGTCACATAAGCCTCATTCCTGACTAGCGAAATGATCATTTTCTCAGGCTCATTTGATGGCTGTTATAGTTTGTTTTCACTGTTCAGTGTTCTCACCCTATTGCTATGGTTGCATTGAGTGCTGTCGGGACTGCAAGTTACTTTGCCGCGGACTAAGAATCTAGTAATTTGTATGGTCAAGACGTAGACCAACCGGAATAGTTTGGCCACTTTGTAACCATGCTAGCTACTTATAGTTGGGGATAAAGTCGTCACCAAATCCAGTCCCCACGAGAGAGAGGACCCTAAGAATGCTAGGGACCACTGGACGTCTGTTTCCTCCCAGCCTGAGACTCACCAGAGGTTCGCACCCAAAACCTTACCAGAAACCGAACCCAATACCTTCAGTTCTTAAAGCCACCTTGCTGATCATCCAACCAAAGAGACTGGAGTCTAGTGACCCATGAATTCGTGATGTACTACTGCCACCTATGAATGCTATGCCTTGACATGATGGTGTTGCTATATTACGAATTCACTACTTTATTCTGTCAAGCGTTTAGAAGCAAATTTAAATGATGATATCACGAAATGATAGATTTGGCATTCGGAGGTCAAAGAAATCCAGTCCAATTGGCTGAATGTTCAAGGAACATTGCTTTGTAACCTATAAGCCTCGAGTTCAAATTTGGCAGGATCGTGGATGATCACCGTTGATCCCTTGTCTTCAGTGATTCTCTAATCTATGCGTTGGTTCGTAACAAAATCTACACCGAGATTTTATAGTATTTAAAATGATCATCATTATATATTTGTAAAAAAGGGGTGTGGAACAACATAAAACAAGTTGGGGAGAAGACAGGACGCCAAAATGTATACTCTTCAACATCCACTTAGAAGTAGATTGAAAAGTCAGAGGCAGGGACAGACAGAAATAGACAGTGTAAAAGAAGAAGAAGATATAAAGGGAATTGTTCAGTCCGTCTCTGTTATTGTTCTTCAATTAGAAGTTATTATTATATAATTGCGCGTAATAATAATAATAATAGTAATTTTCAATAGCCTGTTTTGTTCTGAATATAACTAGTCTGAAATGCATATTTTGGCGTATATATATTTGATTCGATTTGATTTCATCATACATAATAGTGAAGGGAAGATAGTTTAACTGACATTCGACTAGAATAAACTTTATAACTGAATACAATAAACAAGATTAGGCTGGAACTCGATGAGTTACTCCAGTATCGGGTTATGGGTCACACAGTTTCCACTTCAGAGCCCATTGGCTAGAAGTTGATTGATCATAGAAACGGACCAGTATTTCCACGAAATGAAGACGGTGGTATGGGAGCAGGGTTAAAGGTTCGACGGTGGGGGAAAGCAATGAAATTCACACTGAATAATAATAATAATTTGTATACATTGGTGTAACAATGAAATAAAATTAGAATTATACTGGTTAACTTTTAGTCTCGGAGGAATTATGATAACTCCTACTACTACTTTCGCCACCATGATGGAGATGATTCGCGCTATTTGCACCATTCATTCTTGCTCTTTCCCAATTAATTGCATAATTATTCGTATTCGTATTATTATTAATATTGCTACCATTAGTACTTCGATGCTTGACTCCAAGTGAATTTGGTGTACTATATGCACTATGAATATGCGGTGTTGTATGATAAGTGGATGCTGTTAAAGATGTATTTAACTGATAAGGTTGATGATGTGGATAATGATGATGAGAAGAAGACGATGGAGCAGAACTAGGCGGGCTAACTGTACTTGTTGTGTTCAAGGTGTTCAATTTTGAAGCTTGAACACGATTTGGCATAGTTGAATACCGACCGCCTGAATTGTTCATATGATTATTAGACATTGAATAATTTAGAATTCCACTTGTTGATTTTGTATGACCACCAAGAGTACCACCAATAGTGCTGCTACTATTACTGATAGTATTATTAGTAGTAGTACTACTGTTATTGTTAATATTACTATTTACAATTCCACCAGCTGATGTCGCTGGAATAGCACCAATTCGTTGTAGATGACAGTTTAAGCATAGCATACGTTGTACACTTCGACCAGGCGCTCCAGGATCTGGTTCATTGAATGGATAACAACGTTTCTCTGGTTCATCGCTTAGGCATCGTTTACAATCCTAAAATGTGATTCAAATAGAAACAGAAATGGAAGCTTAATTAATATTATTACTTTGGGATTTTTAGTCAAGTAGTGCTTCTATGTGGTTCAGAGTCTTGTCACTCCACCAAAAGCTTTTGTAACAGCTCTCCTTACTCCACACTGAAGATGAGACTACCAGAAAGGATTCAGTTGCTCTTGTGGAGGGAGATAAATAGGCCGTTCGTTGCGTGTTTTACCTAATGAAAAGTTCAACGACCGCCATCTCTTTTGGTTACAGGAAGGTTATTGTGGATCAGTGAGGAGTGTTATAGTTGAATATATATTCAACAGTTGCCACTCAATATGTAAGGAAGATACATTCGAAGTTGTCTAAAAAGTCAAAAGAAGCCTCTGGAAAACGGAATACTTCAGTGTACTTTGCATTGTTGTGACGTTAGCGATTCGGGTGGAACACTATGATTTATGTACACAGGAGAGACTTCTCCATCCTCTCTTCCTATCTTGGGTTTAGTTCATTATTTCTTGTAGCCTGTTTTCATGCGACATTTTAACCAACTTCTTGTTCACCCTCTTCCTCATACCACATGATTTATTTTGGACAATTGCCTCTATGCTCTTTCGTTAATATTCAGTTTTTGTGAGCTTTTTACATATTACTCAACCTCAGTCTTAAGTTAATAATCTTCACCCCCTAGTTATAAATTGATTATCCATCACTTTTCTGAAGTTAAAGTATTGGTTTGTAGGGATTTGGTTGATTGGTTACAGGAATTCATCATGAGCTGACATTAGTTAGAGAAGCATTGGAAAACCAGTCAGGGAGTACTGGACAGCTGCTTCGTCCTAGTTGGGACTCTTCATAAGTACGCACCCACACCCACGGTTCGGACCCAGGACCTTCTGGTTACTAGACGAGCTAGCTCCTATACCATTAAGCCACTGGGACCAGGTCCAATGGCCAGCCAGCCTATGAATTCCAACTTCTGCCGATTCACGAAATAGCGCAACCGCTAACCAATGTCTTCGGCAAGTATTTGTCCTCACACCAGACTTGCTGCACCCTACTGGTTAGGACTACTCAGCAGAACTCCCGGTGACTACCTACCTGAATAGGGCCAGTCACCAGTGAGCATCTCATTGATATTGGCTAACGGTTGCGCTATATCGTGAATTGGCAGAAGTTAGAATTCATGGACTAGTCAATGCATCGGGTCCCAGTGGCTTAATGGTCCGCGAGCTTGCCTTGTAACCAGAAGGTCCTGGGTTCGAGCCCTGGTGGAGGGTGTGTACTGTTGAAGAGTCCCGAACTAGGATGAAACAGCTGTCCAATACTCTTGTTTGACAAACCTAATATATACACACACACACAAATAATAATATATAATCACCATTGTACAACTAAGTGAATGAGTTCCCTGAAAAGAGACTCTTCGCGGAACTGTCTGTTCCTAATTCCATGTCTAGATGGGTATTTTTCAAGTGACAAGGAAATGTGGAAAGGGGCCAGACAAGAACATGTTACTCAACAAACATGCAGAAAGATATAGAGACGGGTTGGGCACACACACGCCAGGTAGTTCCTCGAGTGCAGCCTGAATAGGATACAACGAGTTAAGCATCCGAGGGGGATGTGAAGCATATCGTGTGAGATGGAATTGAAAACCCATGGGAAAACGTAGAGGAAACTAAAACGGACTGCAGATAACAGAAGCAAATGCAGATGCACCTATCGATGCCTTATATTCCACTCGTAATAATGATATTATCATAATATTTGACTTAAGTCAAATGCAAGAACTGGCGCGGAATTATGGTCCTGTCCATCCCAAGCAAAATACTAAGCCGCATAATCCTGGAGAGAATCAAACAAGCCAACCTGGATGAAGAACTTCGACTGGAACAGGCTGGATTCAAGAGAAACAAGTCATGTATTGATCAAATCGCCACATTACGGATCATCATTGAACAAAGCCTGGAATGGCAGTCACCTCTCTATCTCAACTTCATCGACTTTGAAAAGGCCTTTGACAGCGTCGATCGGGAGGTGCTTTGGCAACTACTTCGCTACTACCAAGGGGTGCCACTGACAATTATACATCTCATCCAACAGCTGTACGACAATGCTGCATGTCAAGTAATCCACAACGGGAAGCTCACGGAATCCTTCGAAGTGAAGACAGGAGTAAGACAGGGTTGCCTACTATCGCCAATGATTTTCCTGATTGCAGTAGACTGGAGAATGCGACAGAAAGTGGGTCGAGCGACGAGGAGACAGGCATAAAATGGACTCACACAAAAACTTGGAGGATCTGGACTTCGCAGATGTTATATGTCTGATTTCCCACAAACTGGAAGATATGCAAGCAAAAAGCAACAAGTTGCCAGAACACGCATCCAGAGAAGATAGGACTTCAGGTGAACATAGAGAAAACAGTGCTGATGAAGATTCCTGTGCAACACCACCAACAGCAGCAACAACAACACACAACAATAAGCATAAATGGGAGGAACCTGAAAGAAACAACCTCCTTCACCCACCTACCTGGGAAGCATCGTTTCAACTACAGGCCGACGGAACTGACGAGGATATCAAAGCAAGGATCGGAAAAGCAAGACAAGCTTTCACTACTCTCAAGTCTGTGTGGAGGTCAACAGCATTCAGCATAAAAATCAAAATAAGATCCGGATTTTTAACTCCAATGTGAAGTCAGTGCTACTATACGGATCAGAGACTTGGCCAGCGCGTCATAAAGAGCACCTCAAACAAACTACAGACCTTCATTAACAGTTGTCTTCGCTCAATACTCAAGATCAGATGGCCAGAAAAGATCAGAAACAGAGATCTCTGGGAGCGAACCAACCAGGAACCGACTGTGAAACAAATAGGCAGGAAGAAATGGAGATGGATTGGCTGGTCATACTCTGAGGAAACCATCAAGTGACATCACTAGACAAGCCATTGCTCGAGTGGAACCCGAAAGGGAAGCGGCGAGTTGGTCGTCAGTGTGAGGGTGACTTGGAGGAGGTCATGTGAAGAGGAGATGAAAGCGTGTGGACAGACGCGGAGCCAGGTGAAAACATTGGCAGAGAACCGAACGCAATGGAGACGCACGGATGAAGCCCTATGTTCCTCTGGGAACTAAAGGAAACACTAATAATAATATTTGACTTTAGGAACAATCTTATAGACTGTATATCCTGTTGCTTGTTAACAGCTATATCAATTAGAGTAATTTGAAAGCAAAATTCAATTGAATAGATGAAAATCCTTCAGACTTACAACACAACGATAACAGTCAATGTGAAATTCTTTACCAAGAGCTACAACTCGTCGAACTTCGTCTGAACCCTGTGATTTAAAACAAAAAACAAATAAATTAACAAAATAGCAAAAACATTCATTCAGACATCTATAAAACATAAAATAATCGAGCAAAGAATATTCTTTTCGATAAATTCCTCTTCCGGCTCTACAATTATATGTTAATATATAAAGAATATTCTAGAATAGTAGTCAATAACAATATTAGTGTTTTTTAAATAAATAACGATTTGTAAAGTAAGATCAATGGAATTACAGTTCATTAAAGATGCTTAAACTATAATAATAATAATAATAAAGATATAGTAGCAAATAGAATATCAACCAAAATTAGGAAAATTCCACAAAAATTCAGGATCATTCAAACCTAGATGGCCAAGGTAAGGACAATGACTGAACTAACTTCTTTTGGATGCATAAATTAGGCTTGTTAATATGGATCCCCACAGCCTTAGCAATATTTAGTAGTCGAACTCTTAAGGCAAAATTGAGATTCGTAGGTATGCGGCGAATGACCCTGAAAGCATGATTAATGTCAATCTTGTGTTCTGTCTCCACAAGATGAGACAGAATAGCGCTGCGAATAGATTTTTTTTGTCCTTTGCTTAACCAGGCAGGGTGATGTTCGGAAATTCGATGAGAAACACGCCTAATTGTACGGCCTATGTAATTGGCTCCATAGGAGCAGTTAAATTGGTAGATACACATGGAAGAGGCGAAATTAGGCAGTTTGTCTTGTATTCCCGAACGCAGAAGAGGAGTGGTTTTAAAGATACAGCGTAATTCGGCAGCAACGAATGCTCTTTTTACCGCATTTCTAAGGCGTTGTGTTAGTATCTCACTGGTGTTGTCTCCTAGGAACTGAATCTGTAGGAATAAGGCCTTTTTTGGAACTGTTGGTAACTTGGGCTGCTTTGGTTTCAGATTCTGATAGGATCCCAGGCACTTTGTTATTGTTCAATTATTTCAACGGCTGTTAATCTCGCATAAGTGGTATATCGTCATTTCCCACGCACTTTGTTATTGATTATTACAACCAATTAATTCAAATGCTGTTAGCTGTCTGTATTGTTGTAAAAATGTATAAATACCATTTCCTAAATAAGTTTCTTCGTCGTAGTTGTTGTACTACAATATACAGTCACAGACCAGCTTTTGTCTTTTGATATTTGCGTGATTCACTGAATCGGAAGGTGCCAGAAGCAGATAGGCATATTAGTCAGGCGCAGACAGAACAAGGCGGCAGCGTCCTCATTTAATTCCGCTACGGTTACAACAGATTCAGATTCTTATTAATAAACTTTTCAGGATAACCATTCTCACTTAGCAACCGTTTAATATTATTAAGTTCCTCATCAAGAAATTCATCCGAGCATATTGCTCTTGCTCTGTGGCAGACCAAGCACTTTATCAGATTGCGTTTGTATTTCTAGGGCGCGAAGCTGAGAAAATGTGTGTACTGGCCTGTTGATGTAGGTTTTCTATAAACACTTCTTCTTATTGTGCTCCTCCTTTCTGGTCATAAGGACGTCTAAAAATGAAACACTAGAGTCATTTTCTTTCTCAATAGTAAAATTTATTGCAGGATGAACCTCGTTAAATTTATCCAGGATGTTCTTTGCTTCCTTTTCGTTCCTCATAATCAAAAAAGTATCATCCATGTACCGACAACAGAATTCGAGTTCATTAATAACATCCTTCAAAGGCCCATTTTCTAGTTTCGCAAGGAAAATGTCGGCTAGAATGGGTCCTAGTGGTGACCCCATTGCCACACCGTCGATTTGTCTATACAGTTCCTTATTAAATAAAAAGTGGACATTCATTGTACATTTCAAGAGAAGCTCTTTCATAAAAAGATATTGCAATGCCAACATCGATGTTTCGTCTTTTGAGTTCTTCGCATACAAAGTCCACTGTTTCCATAAGTGGTACATTGGTGAATTAGGAAGATACGTCAAATGATATCATGAATTTATTGTCAACATTTAAATCTTTTATCCTTTCAACAAATCCAAAAGTTTCCTTTACACTGTGTTTCACCAACTCAGTATGAAGAGGCTGTTAGAGTTCGACTAACCATTTGGCTACAGGATGGTAATTTTCTTTGCTGGATCTATTTTAGAATGCTCACTGTAAAAGAATAACTGACTCGATTATTCAAGTGTTGGTTTGTAGGGATTTGATTGGTTACAGGATTTTCACCATGAGCTGACATCAGTTAGAGAACCATTGGAAAACCTGGGAGTACTGGACAGCTGTTTCGTCCTAGTTTGGGACTCTTCATCGGTATGCACCAACCGGGATTCGAACCTAGGGCCTTCTGGTTACAAGGCGAGCTCGTATACCATTAAGCCACTGGGAGCCGATCCAATGGCCCATGAATTCTATTTTCTAACTAGGACGAAACAGCTGTCCAGTACTCCCAGGTTTTCCAATGGTTCTCTAACTGATGTCAGCTCTTGATGAAAATCCTGTGACTCGATTATGCCATTAGGCTTCAAGTGTTAGTTTTGCAGCGGTTTGATTGGTTTCACGTTAAACTACAAGCTCAAATCAAAACAAGTAATTCAGCTAAGAGACTCTTTTCAGAAATTTTATTTTCTTCAGCTGAAAGGATTCAAGGACACCATCTTGCATGCTTGCAGAAAGGCAGCAACAGCAGCAGTAACTCTATCAGGAGTGCGATCATTGAACTCTCTGCTAATACTGGTCATTCTGTCGAAACAAACTCTTCCTTCAAAATGAAGCGTAGAGGGAAAACATCCTGCCATTAAAGACAACACGTCTTCTTCTTCACCACACAGTGCTAAAGCTCTAGCGATTCACATGGGAATACCGGGACTGTGTATACAACCGCTTCTGCTGTCGTGGAGACAACCTTGGTTCTGTCTTCTACCAACTTGGCTTAGGTTTGTTTGTTTAGACCAACACATTTAAGCGAACAGTGACATTTTGTTTTCATTTAGATCTCATCAGGCTTAACTCTAATATACATAAACCAATCATGGTGTTTTGTCTATAGGATAATAAGATGGTGAATATAAATTGTGCAATTAGTCATAATAGTAATAATAAAAATGGTCTTATCAATAATAAGGATGAAAAAGTGAGGCAATCTGTGATAACACGGATAATGAAAAAACAGCATGATTGAACAAACAAATGTTCAGGTGGAAGTAGTCGATAAAGGCCAGTAAAAACAAATGAACCGATTAAGTAATGTTAGATTTAAAACAGTTAGTTCCCTTTATGAATTTAGATAAAGCAATAAGAAGACGTAATTTGTCTGAATCGTGTAATGTATTTGCGCAACACATTTCTAACAATCTGATCACACACAGACTTGTCATAGGAATATATATGAAATTAATAAAGAGGTGAGGAGTGCGAAAATAGACTTAGGTCAAGTTAAAAGGACATATTCAAGGTCAAAGTAACAATGAAGACCACTAAACCAAATAGCAGAGGTAATAGTACATCTGCTATGGTATCAAAACAAAATTTACCAAGGATGATGTGATGATGAATTGTTTTTGAACGCATAAAGGTGGCTTAAACTTTCTAATTGCTAGGGCTTCCACAAACTTTAGGATACGTCCCAAACACGTTTTATAGATAGGTTTAAAAGATCTGTTAACGTCAATTTTATGTCCTGTCTCTATAATATGTTTCGCAATAGAAGAGCTGGGTCTCCTTTTCTCACTGTTAATAGGTTCTGAAGATTCCATTTGTTCCTGGAGCCATTTAGGAATATGTTCTGAAGCCCTTACTTGCAGAGATCGATGAGTCCTCCCTATGTATGTGTGTCCACACGTACATTCAAATTGGTAAATACAGTGGGATGTGACGTCATTTTTCGCATGTTCGAAGGGCTAAGATAGATATATTGGCTTTACATTCTCTATTATTATGATATTGGCTACATAAAAAGTTTTTTTGACAGCAGCGTTCAATCTTTGTCTAGTTATCAAGCTGCTCTGATGCCCCATATAGGGTAGCTTTATGTACACGTCTTTCTTAGCAGCGAGTTGGAGAGTGGGTCTTGGCGTTCTCACTACTTTATATATCTCCTGATGAACTTGTCTGGATAATTATTATTATCAACCAGAGTTTGTGTCAACTTTCTTTCTTCTTCATCAAGTGTGTCTTCAGTGCATATTCGTTGGATTCTACTGAAGAGGCACCTTACTAAGGCTCTTTTGTACCGAACAGGGCAGAAACTGTGGTAATTAAGATACTGTCCTGTCCAGGTAGGTTTTCTATAAACAGATCTTTTTATTGACCTATCAATAAAAAGTCTATTCTCTCACGTCTTAACTCTCTGTTAATTTCATATATGTGTATTCCTATGACAAGTCCGTGTGTGATCAGATTGTTCGAAATGTGTTGTGCAGATACAACACTACACGATTCAGACAAATTACGTCTTCTTATTGCTGAATCTAAATTCATAAAAGGAACTTATTGTTTTAAAAGTTTGAACAATATTGTGTTTTCAATTAGATCTCATCAGCTTTAACTCTAATATACATAAGTTTACAAATAAAAATTCATATATAAACCTATCATGGTGTTTTGTCTATAGGATGTCTATAAGATGGTGAATATAAATTGTGCAATTAGTCATAATAGTAGTAATGATAATAATAATAATAGTAATAATAAAAATGGTCTTATCAATAATAAGGATGAAAAAGTGAGGTAATCTGTGATAACACGAATAATGAAAAACAGCATGATTGAACAAACAAATATTCAGGTAGACGTGGTGATCGATAAAGGCAA